>CAKNWT010204726.1:0-15414 GCA_932066315.1 Andricus coriarius | reverse complement strand
TTATCGTAAGATTCTTGGTTTATTTTCAGGAATTTATACATTAATTTAGGTAAGTTAGGTTCGAATCTCGCCGCAGCGTTCCGATTTTTCATATCGATTAAGCGTGCGATTATGTATGTAGTGAATAAATAAGGTATATATAATAATGAAAATAATAATTGTGTGCGTGTTTCCGTATTTAATTGTATTTAATTTTTGTATTTAGTTCCTCCTACTAGGTTAAATCTTTTGTTATTTTTCATATAGTCGTTTGAGATTCTCATATGATTTGTACGGCAACTTCAAAAGATGTTTTCACTCTTTCGAATAAAATGTATTACTATCGTTTTAACCTCGCTTGCCAACTTTTATATAGTGAATTTTAAATTCTCGCAAGTTTTATAAGAGTTATTGCAACATCCTTTTCATTTGTTCAAAACAAAAATATTAATTTTGCCGGCTGAAAACCACTACATTAACTTTTGATACGCAAACCCTGTTTTCCCTATTTTGGAACGATATTATACTAAATTCTCATTCATTTTTATCATTTACTCTAACAAAAAGTCTCTCAGTGCACTTATAGGGTATATCCCATAACAAATTTGTAGATCTTTTTTGAGTGCACAATTTATGTTTAATCATCATTTTTCGCATCTTGCATAGTCTGACCATAAAATCAAATTTTGGATTTTTAATTATTATGCCGAGGCTATTTTATCGTTTTATTATTCATTGTTTAGATTGTACACCCAACTACCACCTTTATGCACGAAATTTGTTTTGTGAGACGAAATAGTGTCCAAGTTAAGTAGTGATTCGTCGTATGGTGGAGAGTCTAGTTTAAACGTCAGTTCCACCAAAACCCCTGTTACTGGTGGGGTGGGGTGGGGGGGGGGGGGGGGTTACGACCAGGACTGGAAACCGAGAGAGTCAAAATTGGTTGATGTTTTATGCTGAGAAGGTCACCAGCCTTCAGCAGCGTTGTATTAGGTAGGAGTGCATATTAGGGTGGTCCAAAAAACGCCTTTCACCCTAGAGGGCCATTCCCCCCCCCCCCGCAAAAGTTTTCATTTCCAGAGAAAAAAACTCCGTAATTTTTTTTTTTGAAATTCGAATATTAACACGTCCCACCCGGCACTTTAAAATCCCATTTAATTAACATGGGGAAATTTTGGATTTTCGATATATTAAACATTTTTTAATTGCTTAAACAAATATAATTTGTTTAAACAATTATTTTTCCAAAAATATTTCTTAAATTCTATATTCTGAATTAAATATAATATTGAATGATTTCGAGGAGTAGTAAATTCTGCTGAAAATGTCGTGTCATTGTTTAAACAATATTTATTCCTTGAAAAATATGAAGATTGCAATAAAAAATACACTTTTACAATTTCAATTTTATTATGAGTTTTCTGATTTATTGAATGATGCGCCAAAAAAGATGTAAACCATCCATACTCAATTTGAAGGAAATTTAAAAAAAAAACAATAATTAATTGCATAAACAATAACATAAAGTTGTTAGCAGAATTTATAACTCCGCGAAATCATTCAATGTTATGTTTAATTCAGAAAATGCGATTTTAAAAGTATTTTTGGAAAAGTAATTGTTAAAGCAAATTATATTTGCTTAAACAATTAAAAAATGGTTAATATATTCTTCCTATACACTATACAGTCAGAAAAATAATTATATGTATTCTATTTCATTTCATTTTTTTAAAGTATTCGAAAAAAAGCTGCTTAAGCAAATCAAAATTGTTTAATGAAATAGAAATTTATTCACAATTAAAAGATATG
The DNA here is from genome assembly GCA_932066315.1 of Andricus coriarius. Lineage (NCBI taxonomy): Eukaryota > Metazoa > Arthropoda > Insecta > Hymenoptera > Cynipidae > Andricus > Andricus coriarius. Next base: position 13,626 of record CAKNWT010204726.1, on the reverse strand, counting down.
TATCAAAATTATATAACTATTCAACAAAAAGTAGCATAGGATACCAGTTTGAGAAAAAACTGGACATCTCTCGGTTAATTTTAAGAAATTTTGACAATAAACAAAAAGTAATTGTTTAAATAATTACATAATGTTTTTTGAAAAATTAATTCTCCAAACAATGACAAACTATTACATTTCAATCAGAAAATACGATTATTTTTTACATTTATTGGGAACGAATCATTGTTTAAATAAGTTACATTTGTTTAAACAATTACAAACTGTTTAAAGAGTCATGGGAAACATTTAAATTGTCCATTAGTAATTATTTGTATAAAGAAGACGACGGAAATTGCTCAAAAGTAACATTAATACGTAAAAATGTAGTTTTTTTATTTTTGGGGCGCTGTGGGGGAGTAAGGGTGCGTTAAAGATGAAAGTTATTAGTATGGTTTCATTTCATAGGGACTCCTCTTCAATCTCTGATAAACTGGGCACGTTTCAATCAAACCCTGAATTATGAGTACAATTTTTCGAAAATCCAAAATTTCCCCATGTTAATTAAATGGGATTTTGAAGGGCCCGGTGGCACGTATTTATGTTCGAATTTCGAGAAAAAAAATTACGGATTTTCTTTCTCCGGAAATGGAAACTTTTGCGGAGGGACCGGCTCTCTAGGGTGAAACAAAATTTTGCAATAAATATGGGAATTTTCGATTTTTCGAAAAAATTCAAAAAGTCGTAATGATAATCTTGTAGGGCATGCAAAAAGAAACATTTTTCTTATTTTGACTTTTTTTCGTATCGTGCGTTGTTTGGCTGAAAATGTTAATTTTCGAATCTTTTCTTGGATATTGAAAATGCTGTAACTCTGAAAATTTTCATTTTATCGAAAAATGTCATTAGAATAAATTGTATGAATTTTTTAGTACTATGGACGGACGCACATACAATTTTCAAATTAAAAAAAAAATAATCTCAAAAATTTTCAAAATGCTTTAACTTTTTGAATTTTTATCCAAAATGGCTGGCTAACAAACTTGACCTTTAGTTTAGGAGACTTGAAGAGTATACCAGAGGAAAATCGAATCGATCAATTCTTTCGAAAGTTATCGTGCTCACAGACAGACATACATACATGCATACATACATATATACATACATACATACATATATACATACATACATACATACATACAGCCAGACAGACAGTCACACACATTCGTAAAAAACCTGTTTTTTGGGTTCAGGAGATCTCAAAACGTGGATATTTGACAAAAACTGGGGGGGAGGCCCGGTTAAAATTTCACAAAAATAAAAACCCTTCTAGATGAGAATGTAAAAATACAAATTTTCAAGTACAGTGAGCATTAATGATGATTATTTTATTGTATTAATCGTTAGAAACGGTATTGAGAACACAAAAACAATTAAATATTGTGAAGAAACACACACGAGATGAAAAAGAAATGAAATGGGCAAAGTTTTGATGAGAATGTGCCCACTACTCGGGCAGATTTTTTCACTGTTAATGTTATTTTTTACGAATAAAACGAAAACTACACATCCTATCAAAAAGTGACCAATAACAAATTTGTAGATCTTTTTTTAATGCACAATTGTGGTCTATTCATCATTTGTCGCATCTTGCATAATTTGGCGGTAAAGTTGTATTTTTTGATTTTTAATTATTTTTTATGCAATAAAAACGTGAATTTTCGATTTTTCAAAAAAATTCAAAAAGGCGTTCTAATAATCTTATAGTGCGTGCAAAAAGAAACATTTTTATTATCTTGTTTTTTGTTCGTATATTGCGTTGTTTGGCTGAAAATGTTAATTTTCGTTTCTTATTCCGGATTTTGAAAATTCTGTAACTCTGAACATTTTCAATTTATCGAAAAATGTCATTTAAATAAATCGTGTAAATGTTTTAGTAATATGGAAATTCGCACATATAATTTTCAAATTTTGAAAAAAAAATGGTCTCAAAAATGTTCAAAATGCTGTAACTTTTCGAATTTTCATCAAAAATGGCTGGCTAACGAACTTAACCTTTAGTTTAGGAGAAGTGAAGAGTATACCAAAGGAAAATCGAATGGATCAATTCTTTCGAAAGTGATCGTGCTCACAGACAGACATACGTACATATATACATACATACATACAGACACATTCGTAAGAACCTGTTTTTCGCGTTCAGGGGGTCTCGAAACGTTGACATTTGACAGAAACTGGGGGGGGCGGGGTCAAATTTTACACAAATCTAATACCTTCTCTAGATGAGAATGTAAAAAGTGTTCCGGGAATATGGTGAATTATTTATTCCGCGGATTAAGTTTTACTTCGAACTTGAACTTTTGTGTGAAATGAGCTGTGAACTTTCTTGTGAAATCAAGTAAACTTGATTGGTGAATTTCCTGAACTGTGAGTGCTTACGTGATTTGAGTGCGACTAAATAAATCAATAAATAGTGAACTTGTTGTATAACAAATAAAAATAACGTGAACTTTCTGTGAAAATTTATGTCAAATTCACGGACTCGGCTGAATACTGCACCAATTTTCTGTTTAAATGGGAGCGAACCAGTGCATTTAACACTACCCAATGCATCATATCTCTCGCACAATTCCTTGAGAGACGATTCAACTTCCTGGACAACGGAGAGGACAACGAAGACGACGGAGAAGCTCGAGGATATTATCTCATTCGGTAAGTCTCCAAGTCTCTATTTCCTTTCTTTGAATTTTTTACTCTTCGACTTGAGTCGTTAGAACTGCGAAAATGTCGTTGGAAGCGCGGAAGAAAAAACTAACTCCAATGAAAAGTAGTCTAACTAGATTTAAAAATAAATTTGATGCGTACGATAAAACGCTAGAAGTAGGAACATGGGTAATCCAATGAAACAAATGTAAACCATTATATGATCAATTCAATGAGGTACAAAGTGAGATTGATTTGTTAACTGCACCGGAAAAAGAGGCTTCGGAAAGTTGAGAAAGTGACGAATTTGAAAACACATATTTTGAAGTATTCTCGCAGGTAAATGCATTCATTGAACAAACGCGAAAAAGGGACTCGTCAGAATCGACTTCTAGCAGGACGAGTAGTTCCTTAAATAACGGTCAACAATCTCAATCTACAGCTTTGAATGATCTTGTGAATCTCCTGTCATCGAACTCTCTAGCTTCCAATTCACCCACAATGAAAATTCCAAAATTTAAATTTGCCTTGCAAAGACTGGGTTAAATTTCGTGATTAATTCAAAACCATGGTACACGACAAAACTTGTCTCACTAACACGAACTTACGAACTTGCTTGGCAGAGTCTTTTAGATCGATTTGAAGATTTACAGTCACTTGTCCACTTTCACATGTCAGCTCTTTTTGAACTTCCAGTATTGTCAAAGGTTTCGTATCCCACATTGAGGTAACGAATCGATGAAGCAAATAATAACTTGTACGCGTTAAAATAATCAGGTAAAACCACTGAGGATCGGGATACAGTTATTATTCACCTGTTGACTACTAAGTGAGAATCATTCAGAAAAAGAGAGTGGGAAAAGCGATTAATTTTCAAGCGTGATCACAATCCTGCGAATGAAACTCGAAAAACTACGTTCAAAGACATGATTCACTTTCTAGAAAGTCATTGTAAACATTTAGAGAGAACCTCTGCCGATAAACCAGAAACGAATCAGCCGAACAATATCAAAAGTTCGCGAAGGTGAATTTTTCAATCGTAGTTTGACTTGCTTTTAAGTTTCAAAATAGGACTTCGAGCGCCATCTGGCGTTAGAGTACAGATTTTTTCTCTCTCCCATGTTGGTTTTACAAGCCTACGTTCATTAGTGTGCAACCGACCCCAGGGTGCCACCTGTTGATCATAAAAGTGTTTTGTTCTCCCAAACTTATATTCGCTTCAATTCTCAAAATGGATGGCGAAAATCCACGAGCAGCAGAAAAAGTCAAATTTGACTACAGAAAAAGGTGTGATTTATGCCTAAGAAAGAGTGAGCGAAAAACCAATGAAGGTTGTTCATTGTTCATAGTGCTAACGCCCATCTTGCGAGATTCACCTATTCTAGATATGCTTTGATTGTTACAGGAAATACAAAAATGTGTTTTTTTTTTATCAAATTTTTTCAATAATTACTGTATCTGCTGGTCATTAATAATATTTAATATTTAATATTTTTATTTTTTTATTATTAATGAATATTTGATAATTTTTAATTGAGTTTTGTTTGATATTTTATATTGATGTTTTAATAGTTTCATTTTATGTAAACAACGTAAACAATAACAATATTGTTAAAAATGATAAATTCTCAACTTCTTCTAAAATTCTTCCAGAATCTCTTAAATCCAGTCATATTCTCCGTTGCCTAACCCGAATTTAAATTCTCCAGTATTCAAAAGCTCTATCTCGTCATATGCGGCCACATCAATCATACACGTAATTCTTCTCTTGTTCCGACCGCCCGAGGCAGTCCTTGGTAGGAAATTAATGATTCTTTTTGGAAATTAATAATTATTTTAACCATGGAAGGGGAAAAACGCGCTCTTTTTATCGTGAAAAAGGGGGTTTCGTTGAAAGGGGCAATTGCGGCATTAGAGATGTATCTCGACAATCCCGCGTGCAATATTACCAACGCTCAATTGCGATTAACAGACATCATCAGTCTTTTCAAAGAGTATTCGAAATTAACTGAAGAGCTGGCCGCGCTCAAATCTGATCATCCGACTATCAATGCATTTTCGGGAATACGTACAAATTACTATGATGTCCGAAAGGCAAGACAGCCCAAAATTACCGGTAATTCAGATGCCTAAGCTCAATGGGGAACATGACAAGTGGGTCGCGTGTAAGTACAGCTTCGAAGCTCTCGTTCAAACTCGTACAGATTTGAGAAATTATATCAAACACACTCAACTAGCTAATTTACTTTCCGGCTCAGCTGAAAATAAAATCATCGTGTTTCCTCCTAGCGAGGAAAATTACACAAAGTCGTGGGACTCGTTATGCGAAGGGTACGATCAGAAACGCATCATAGTTGCAGAGCATATTGATGCAATTCAAGATTTACCGTTTCTGTCTAAAGCGGATCCCGATGAGCTCTCTTTGCTTATTGATAAAACTAAAGAACATATCAGTATGCTTTGGGACATTAAAATCGAGCTCAACGATTTTAGCGAGCAAATGATTATCCGAATCCTGGAGAGACGTCTTCCTCCAGGAATTCTGGCTAAATGGCAGACCTAGTTTCAGGTGCGAATTCTATCCAAGAAATTATTCGTATTCGCGATGATATGATCGAGTTACTGGATCGGGGGGCTTCAGCATCAGGCAATGGGCTAAGCACCCTTCTATTCTTGATAACATCAAAAAGAAAATTTTCAACTTAGATTGTGTCGTTAAAGAAGATCCTGCTCAGAAAACTCTCGGAATTATTTGGGATTCCTAACGCGACATTCTCACGTACACAGTTCGAGCTGTCGATGCTCAAACCACTTCCACCAAGAGAAAGCTGCTATCGGAAATTTCAAAAATCTTTGATCCGCTCGGGCTTTTGGGACCGGTAAGACTCTATGCCAAAGTCTTGATACATGACTGTTGGAAAGCTCAAATCAAGTGGGACGAGTCACTTCCTCAAGACATCCATACCAAATGAAAGGCATTTAGTGATAAACTATCGTGTTTGCAAAACTTTCCAATTCCGCGAAAATTCTTATGTGAAAATCCAACAGAAGTCGAAATTCATGGTTTTTGTGACGCATGCCTTCATGGCTATGGTGCATGTCTCTATGCTAGATCTCTTGACGTGAAAGGTAGTATCACAGTTAACTTGATTTGCTGCAAATCCAGGGTGGATCCATTAAGTGATGTCACAATTCCACGTTTAGAACTTTGCGCGGCATCAATTCTCAAGAAACTCTACGTCGAGTCAAAAGCTCAATTTGAAGTTCCAATAAAAAAAGTAACGTTCTGGTCAGACTCCACACTCGTCTTATGTTGGTTAAAGAAGGCTCCCTATTTGCTGAGAACTTTCGAATAAAATAGGGTCGCTGATATCGAATCCTGCTAAATCAAGTCCAATGGAGACATGTCCGATCAGAAGAGAATCCTACTGATTGTCTCTCTAGGGGACAACTCCCAGTCGAATTCATCCAAAATAAGCTTTGGACCACAGGGCCTAGTTGGTTAGCTCATCAAGACTGATATTTCAGATAGTTCTCGTAGAATCAGTCTGCTTGAAAGTTATACTGTTAGTAATGCAGAGCAGGTCACACAAATAAAGACGGAGGCAAGTTCGCTAAAATTGAAGGTCGCCTCACTTGAAACTTCTTTCAATTACTAAGAGTAAGCTGCGCTTCAAAGTTTCCTTAAAATTCACGGGTTATCTATGAAGCCGAATAAGGATCTTCCATCGGTCGTAGAATCGGTTGCCCGACATCAAATCCACTGCTCGCACCCATCATCATTGCCAATTTTAGCAGGCAGTTGGTAAGAGATAAAATACTCGAGCAGAGGAAAAAAGTACGAGACTTTTCTAAGACCAATCTTGGCTGGCCAGATGATGAGAAAAGCCTCATTTTTATCCGTGAGGCTTTGACGCCCTATAATCGAAGGATCTACGCTTCAGCATTGAATTTAAGGAGACAAAAGAAGATAAAATATCTTTGGATTGCCGGAGGAAAGATCTTTTGTCGAAAGGATGATGGCACGCCTAGGATTCAGCTGTCACTACTGCGACACGTAGAGCGATTCCAATAGCAATTATGCTTTCTACAGTATGGTTACACACACAATGGTGTGATATTATTATTGTTTGGCTATCTGATGCCCGTTGATAAATATATTTTTGACATTTTTCAGTTTTTTATACTTTGTACATATGTATCTTCAGATAGCAAACATGATCTCATATTTAAACTAGTAGTTTTTAATCTTGATACTAGTCTTCCTAAAAGTAATAGTATACTATTAGGCCAATATTATAATTTGAATTGTACCCACTTAGTTTGGGTTGTGCTGATAATGGTTTTTTGTCTGAGTCAATTTTACGTGTGCTACGTGAGCTTCCAATTTTTTAATTGTTTTTCTATAAAATTTTTCTCTAAATATATCCATGGATACCTTAAGCATTCGTCATGTGAACGCCCAGTCTCTCTGGGCACATTTTATAAAATTCAAACATTTATTCAGTACATGTTCCTACCATATAATAGCTATTTCTGAGTCCTGGTTTATTCCCAATATATCCTCTAGCCTCTTTGCAATAGACAATTCTTCGCTCTTTCGAAAATACAGAGACGAGAGAAGGGGTGGTGGAGTTTATCTTTTTCTGCATCATAGTCTGCATGGTACTGTGGTTGGTGTGAGTTCAGTAGCTACTTATCCCACTACCGAATTTCTCTTTGTTGAAGTTAAGTCAACTTCTGATAGTGTTCTAGTGGGAGTAGTTCATAAACCACCTAATGCCTCTAATGGCACAGAGCTTGAATCGGTAATTTTTTTATTTATTCATAACTTCAATAACATTATCCTTACTGGAGATTTTAACACTAACCTAAATCTCACTTCCAATCATTCTAAATATCTAACATCTTTGGTACACTCTTCGGGACTCTCGATTGTACGTCATGATTCTACGCACCATAGTGATCGTATCAGTACTCGTATTGACTTAATGATTGTAGACGATATTGATAAGGTTGTCAACTACGAACAACATGCTATCCCTTTTCTCTCTAACCACGACTTGATTAACGTTACCCTTAAATTTTCCCATAATCTAAATTCAAAACCAACACAAAGGCTGGTGAGGAATCTCTCTCAAATTGATGAACATACATTCCACGAACATCTAATGACGTATGATTGGGAAAAAATATTACTAGATACAGATATAAATAATAAAATCGACGCTCTGAATAATTACCTAGTCTCCGCATTCAATAAATTTTCTTCGCTACACGTTCCTAAAAACTTTAATAAAGCTGCGATCTGGATAACATCCTAAATTAAAGATCTGATGAGGGATCGTGATGGCAAGCGCCGACTTGCAAAAGGAACAAAAAGAAGTATAATACAAGCTCAATTTCGTAAATTAAAAAAACTTGTTCAAACTAAGATTAGAGATGCGTTCAATCAATACAATCATAACGAGATTGCAATAGAAACAAAAAAGAGAACATTTGGCATCTCCTTAGACGTTTACACCTAATTCCGCCCATACACGAATCTATAGATAGTAAGTTTCCGCCTAATGACCTTTTAAAGACTTTTTTAATATTCCCAGTTCCAGATTTATCATCATCATTTTCCACTACCCCTCTTAATTCAACATTTAATGACTCTGACTTCTTTTTTGATGACGTCCCACCTAAAATACTTTTGGAAAAAAAACTTGAAATCAAATCAAATGCCTTTGGAATTGATGGAATATCAATCAAAATGATTAAGCTTGCCCTTCCAATTAGCTTTCATGTTCTATTGCATATCTATAATGCTTCCCTTCAAGTCGGTATCTTCCCAGATATCTGGAGAAAGGCCGTTATATGCCCGATTCCTAAAATTTCTAAACTTACTTCCCCGAAAGACTCCCGGCCTATTTCTATTTTATGTGCACTGTCCAAACCACTTGAAAAAATTGTTCACCTGCAACTTTATAAATTTCTCGAATTATCTAAAGACATTGACCCGATGCAATCAGGTTTTCGGGCAAAGCATAGCACTCTTACTGCTTCCCTCAAAGTAACGACGGATCATAAATTAGCAATGGAAAATACGGAAATCACGATTGTTTTTCTGTTTGATTTTTCGAAGGCTTTTGATATGGTCAATCATAAATTACTCCTAAAAAAGTTAAAATCTTTTAACGTGTCAAACTCTGTCATCAAGTGGTTTAAATCCTATTTTAATAATCAGTTACACAGAATTATTAATAGTAGTGGTGAGCCTTCTGACTGAAGAGAAGTCATTCTGGAACCCCTCCTCTTCAATTTATTCACTTCTGACCTTGGAAGTGAACTTCAACATTGCAAATGCCACAAATATGCTGACGATTTAAACATTTTCTTATCGGGACCAATTTCTTCATTAAGTAGATTACTTGTTCTAGTCCAAGAGGATATCGGTCACGTAATCCTCTGGACCTGGAAGAATGGACTTACTCTTAATCCGGGCAAAACTTATGCAATTGTTGTTGGACCTACTTCATCTCGATCGCTTGAAACACTGGCATTATTTCCACTTCTTTGTATCGAGAATCTTACCATCCCTTTTTCGGAAGGGGTTAAAGATCTGGGATATTTCCATAACCGTACATTGTCCTGGAAGGAAGAGGTACAGAGTATCTCAAGGAAAAGATACAGAATTCTAAAACAACTATATAGGAATGAGGAATACTTTTGGTTAAGAGTTTAATCTTGCCCCATTTTGACTAAGGTTTTTTAGTATATGATGATTTGACCGACGATAAGCTTGAGCGTGCATTAAATGCCTGCATCCGTTTTATCTACAATTCGCCTTAATACGAACACATAACTCCATTCAGACTTAAGGCTGGTCTGCTTAATGTTGCCAAGAGAAGACAATTCTCTATGGGTGATTTTCTCTACACTCTTTTTCAGAACAAAGCTCCTGAATATCTATTCAACCTATTCCAACTTGTAGAAAGAGACCTTCCAGAACAGTCTAAGCTTCATAAAAGACATAAAATCCTTAAGATTCCTTTTCACGGAACGTGTAAACTTCAAAGATCGTTTCTAGTAAGGGGTGCACGCTTATGGAATAAAGTACCGTACGATATTAAAAATGCACCTTCCCTGTATCATTTCAAGAATCTCTTTTTCAAATATTTGTACAATACACCTAACCCAACTCTTAAAATTACTCACTGGTAAACTCTCATATTTAGTTCTTGAACATTTCATCTTTAAATTTCCTTTTGTTTTCATTGACTTTTGCAATGTATTTCTTTTACACAGAGTTTTTCCCCCTTTATTTCTACCTTCACATGCACAAGAACTACTAATTAATCACCAAATGTTGATAACTACGCATTAATCTCATAACTAATTTCATACGTATTCTGAGGTCGACTGTATTTATTTAGTTTATTTATTTTATAGATTAGATTATAAGATTAATTAGGTATTCTGCCGATCAGTGCTTGCACAAATTTGTAATGACCCTGTATTATCCTGTTCCTTAGAGGGCTATTTAACCCTAGGAACTTTTTTTGAATAAATCCGAATACAAATACTTGATACAGCAGAATTCAAAAATGCGATAGGATCTTTTGCATTATCCAAAAGAATTAAATGGCATTATAACCTACCTTAATCCCCTCGTTTCGGTATCTTTGGAAAACAGCTGCAAAGAGTTTCAAGCATCACTTGAAACGTATATTAAAAAATAAAAAACTCAGTTATGAACAAGAGAACACTTTGTTAATTGAAATCGAAGCAATACTAAATTCTCGACCTCTATACGCGCTTTCAGCTGATCCCAATGATCCCTTAGCTATAACTCCTGCTCACCTATTGATAGGTCGACCTTTCAATTTCTTACCCGAGAAACATCTTGTTTCAGTGCCTGACAATGGACTATCGACATACAACTTCATCACGAAGGCTCGTCAGGACTTCTGGAGCAAATGGTATAAGAATTACCTTATAGAATTACAAACTCGCCAGAAATGGCACAAATCAACCGAGGAATTAAAAGTTGGTTCAGTCGTCATATTAATGGAGGACAGTGTTGGATGTGCACGTTGGCCAATGGGAGTGATCATCGAGATGTATCGTGGGAGCGACGGCATCGCCCATGTGGTGAGGATCAAGATGGCGAGCGGTAGCCATAAGCGGAATATCAATCGACTGTGTCTTTTACCAACCGCGTAAAAGACACAGCCGGGTAAAGGTCCAAGCGTCAAAGGATCGATGTAGTCAGGATAGTGTATGAAAGTTTAGGGTAGGATTTGACCAAAGGGTTATGTTTTTAGTCATTCATGTTATGGCGAATGAAACTAGTGCGAGTAAAATAAACTCATTGTATGTATTGTAAATTCGTTCCATCTCGTTAATGTTTCAAATCTTTGATAAGGACACCATCCAGTTGGTTGTCAAATTAGACTAAGCGTTACGTTGTTGTGATCAAACTCACCAAATCATTGGTTCAGTCTCTCCGAAGGTAACTTACCTCATTATTATTAGATTAATCATCGTTCTTTGTTCATGCTGTTTATCGGTCTGTATCGATAGTAGTTTTAAGAAAATGCATGTACTTTTTTTCCTATGTATTATAATCATATTTGATTCTGCTTCACTTGGTTGAATGTGATTCAACCAAATCCACAGCGTTTGCCGGGAGTGTGTTCCGTCGTCACATAAATGTTGGGAGACGGCGAGAGTAGAAGTAGAAGAATGTGTGCATGCGCGTGTACGGCGTTGGCTAAAGCAGTGGTCAATAAGCTTTCATCGATCGGTCCGTAGAGAGATCTCACGCGTCCGTTCGTCATTTTCCGCCGTTCGTGCGTTCCTTTTCCACTTTCCACGAGTGAATGCTGGAATCAAATAAAGTCAGCGCCATTGGAGGTTCCGTCCGCTAACCAAAAAACAATTGATCCCCTTTCCATTTGTGAAAGCGGGATTTCGATAGACTCAGCGCGATCAGAGACTCCCTAGCGAGTCAAATAAAAGCGACCACGTGTGCGACGCCAAAGCCGGGGTTTTTTGGGTTTCTTTTTGTTCTATAGCATAACTCAGGTCTCTTCTTGTCGCAATTATCTCAATGGATTTTTTCTCTTAGTGCTTTGAATAAATGGGTTTTTTATGTCATCTAAAGGCTTATCCCCAAAAACTTGTGTTGTTCTTTGAACCCAAACTAAATTTTATTATTTCTAAACGGTTTATTTTCAGATCAACGTGAGAAGATTAAAAATTTTAACTAAATTGTCAAGCCACCTAGGCAAGGCAATTCCGAATTAAAAAGCATATATTTGTATCTTCGTCTGTTTTGCTACCAAAGCGATTCATATCGAACTAGCGCGCGACATGAGTACGAATGCATTTTTCAATTGTCTTTACCGTTTTATTTCTCGACGAGGCAAATGTAAACACATATATTCCGACAACGGAACGAATTTTGTGGGGGCTCGTAACGAATTAAGAGAACTAGGTCAACTAGGTCACGATTTGAGAGAATACTAGGTCACGATTTGAGAGAAATTCGGCAAAATAGACTTGATTGCTACCATCACATCTAGTTTATGTTGCAGCATTTTTGGCAGCAATGGCAAAGGGAGTACCTGAATCAACCCCAACAACGAAATAAATGGTTTCGGTCAGGTACTAATCAAATTAAACCTAGAGACATGATCATCATTCGTGATGACAACTTGCCACCCCAACGGTGGAAAATGGGGTGAATTGAAGGTCTTCGTCCAGGAGAGGATGGAGTTACCAGGGTCGTCTCAATTAATGTCGGTGGCCATAATGTTACCAGCCACCCCTTATCGAAAATCTGTTTATTGCCAATAGATAATGACCTGATTAAACTCCCTGAGTACGAGTAATTGTAGGTTCATCTTTCTTATTAATCTTGGATTTGAAGATGATTTATTTGTTAGATTATTGTTGAGCAGACGTTAATTTCTCCATACCTCTCCAACTTTGTATTCCTTGAACATTAATGCATCATGATTACTGCATAGTTTGAACTTTATTCTCACTTATACAACTATCAAAAGGAATTCAAAATTATATGATTATTACAGACTTGTGTTATCATGGATGTACATTTTTTCCAAATTTATATAATCCTGTTGAAAGATGTTCTTTAAAAGTGGGTACACAATTGTTTCTTCAACCCTATTTCTCATGTAGTATACATAAACAATCGCATCGTACAACAAACGTGATTCTATGTGAAAAAATCTTTTTTGTTTTCGACTTTATGTAATTCTTCCCATCGAATCCAATCATGATATTATTTCTTTTTGTAGCATACATTATTAAATACATTATTTAAACCAAAATTGTTTAAACAATCGAACATTTTAATTTTTAAACATGTACATTTATGAGGAGTTTAATGTGTAGTTTTTCAAAAAAAATTTACAATTGGTTAGGAAATGTATCCTGTGGACTTATTTGTCCGCAAAAATCCATTCCTCGACCATTGCTACGTAGTAGCACGTACGGCGTGTGCGTCTGCTCTCGCGTTGTTTTCAGAAATAGCATTTACGCAATATATAAAATATGTGTATTTTTTTTGCATTTCTGTGGGTCATACATAATAATACAATTGAATTTTGAGGATAGAGCTTCTGCCCAACAGCCTTATAAAAAAACACTTTTATTTAAAACAAACGTACCCAAATTCTTCAGAAAGGTTTTAGAAATAGTTGACAAACATCTACTTTTTCAATTTACTATTATTTATTAATTTAGTATTTTTAACTCAGCTTTAACCAGCACACACTAAATTTTGATGGGAAGTTACTAAAAAAGATTGAAACTTCCTTAACAGCAATAAGGAGGATATTATATATAATTTTAAAAAATTAAGGTTAAACAACTGCCGCAGGGTCTCACTGGGAGCAACTGCCATATAAAAAATGACACCGGCTCCCA
>CAKNWT010204724.1:0-21791 GCA_932066315.1 Andricus coriarius | reverse complement strand
AATTTTTCTCATAAAATATATTCCTTATATTACAAATTTAAAAACCTTTAGTAACTTATAATATATTCCCTATAGATCCTATACTAGAAAAGATTCTATAATAATACCTGAAAAACATAATCATCATCTTTTAAAACTTTTTTAGCTTTTTTCGGGTTGTCAAACTTTGTTTGTAAACAAAAGTCGACTCTAACCTCAAAATCCTCCAATTCTCCAAATCTGAAAAATCTTGAAAATAGCCAAGTCGCCGAGAATGAGAAATTACAAGTAAAGAATCGGACATCCTCGGCTTCAACGCCGAACCCATCTTCGTGGCTGACCCGAAGCCGCCGCCGAAATCAAACGAAAGAGCACGAAGGAGACAGTGAAATCATGAGAACCGACAAATTTTCGTTGCCGCGGAGCGTGGAATCAAGTGACGAAGTGGGGACACACCGACACGCTGCGTGTACGTGTGTTGCTCCCACACGGGAGTCCTGGTGGGGGCCGCCAGCTCCCACGATCTGTGAACACTGGTTTCAGGTCAGCCCTGAAGAAGTGAGCTGCAATGTTCACGAAACGTCGGCAAGCTCGTAGTTTTGCACACGATTGAAACCCGAAAAAGCTTTAAATTTTTAAATTTTAAATTTAAATTTATCAATCACTTTTGTGTCAACCTTCTAATTATCTTTTCAAAACAGCACTTTAATCTCACAACAATAAATTAGGTCCGTTCTACAGTATAATAGGAAAATACTTATTTATTTCACCTAACTGTGGGACAGGCCGTTATTCCAAAAAACGCGTTGCACGAAGTCAAACCAAAGTGGCAAGGGTGGAGCGCTATATTGCTGGTTGAATCTATCATTTGACGTCACTGGTACATTCGGTAATGCTCTTTCAGTAGATTCACTTTCTGGTTCAACCAGTCAAAATCGGAAAATCACTGGTTCACCAGTGATAACTCAAAATACTAATTCAACCAGTGACGATTTCAATGGTTCAGTTTAAGAGAGCAAAACTCTCCTTTCATTTAAATTTGATCAATTAAGAAAATATCAAATCATTTGAAAATGAGTGCTCATTCGAAACCTGTTCTCAACATTACAACATTTTTGGTCCATAATTGATATAATACAACGATGTAATATTGAAGAATTTTAGGAAATTTCTCTCAATTGTGGGCAATGTTAATTACAATAAAATATATATAATGTAAGGAATTACCAACCTAACAAAAGTATAATAATATCGATTTTTGTCATAATTCATATAAAACATACATTTTAAAATTCGAGTATGTCATACAACGAAGACTATTGTCAGAGTCAGCAAGGAAGCGGGCTGAACGCGCGTATTCATGGAATTTATAGAACTCATGAAATTCAAGGCATTTAAGGAATTCAAGGAATTCATGGAATTCAAGGAATGCGTGGAATTCATGGAATTCAAGGAATTCATATAATGCAAGGAATTCACGCAATTCATGGAATTAACGGAATTCGAGTAATTCAAGGAATGGAAAATTGGAGAAATTTTTAAAATCTTTAAAACTTTATTGATTTCAGTAAGTTTGCAATCAGTTTAAAAAAAATGCACTCAACGTTCACTCTATTTTTAAGGGGAATTTATTCTGAATTTAATTTTCTAGTTTCTCATTCACATTCATGAAAAGTTTTTATTTCTAATATAATCAATGATTGTAAATATTACTGTTGTTTTTGATAGTGATTTTCATTGGAAATTATTTTTTCAAGAATTTTGATATACAATCATAAAGTTTCGAAGAAGCCTTTAAATATCTAAACAATTTCAGGTTATGCTAGATGCTAGCGTTTTACACCGGAAATGGGTATTATTAATCATAAATTATTAGATTTTAATGATGAGAAAACTTTTAACAATTTAATTTTTTCAGGTTTATTAGAATTTTTTACCGTAGAAAATTTCTTAAACTAAAATCATCAAATTTTAAAGGTTCATAATTTTTCAACAATTTTAGATTACGTCAGCGTTCCACTCCCAAAAATTGTTATATCAAAGAAAAAATCATTATGACTGGAAGAAGCTTTAGTAACTTTTAAAAATTTTGGATTATGTAAAGGTCTTTCGTTGGAAATTGGTAATTTTAATAAATAAAAAATTATTTGAGTGAAGATTCACAAATTTAAAAATTTTTTTGTTACTTGTTTTACATCGAAACATTTTACACAGGAAATCAGTATTTTTAACAAAAATCAATAAATTCCGAAGAAGATTTAGAATCGTACCAAATTTATGTTATGTAAGTGTTTTTGGTCGGAAATGATTAGCATTTTAAATTTTAATAAATTATATTGTATTTGTATGAAGAAAAAAAGGAATCAGTAGATTTTGGTGGAAATTTACATCAAAACTTAAAAATTTCAGTCAAAAATCATTATATTTTGAATCATTTTAGTGTTTTTTGTCGAAATTTATTATTTAAAAAAAAAAGAATACGACTTTTCAGGTTATGATTCATCAACTAAATGCACAATTTTTATGAAATGCTGGGTTTTGCTGGCATTTATTTAGCCGAAATCGCTTCAGATTTTATAAAAGATTTACTATGTTAGTACAATTATAGGTTATGTTAACATTTTTCGCCGAAAACGGTGGATTTAAACAAAAAATGTTCAAAATAAGATGTATCAGTTAATTTCAAATAATATTTGCAATATTTGAACGTTAATTGGTTATGTTAGTATTGTTCGTCAAACATTGGCATTTTTTATTTAAAAAAATTCCACGATTAGATTGTCTATAGGTTAAATGCTCCAATAGTGGAACACTAACCTAACATAAGGT
This sequence comes from Andricus coriarius, assembly GCA_932066315.1. Taxonomy (NCBI): domain Eukaryota; kingdom Metazoa; phylum Arthropoda; class Insecta; order Hymenoptera; family Cynipidae; genus Andricus; species Andricus coriarius. The sequence goes on along the minus strand of CAKNWT010204724.1, from coordinate 18,983 downwards.
ATCTCACGTGAAACAATTTTACTGATTATTTAATAAATATTTATGATAATTATTTTTTTTAATAGTTATTTTGCATCATGCGTTTACAGTAATGCATCAGTTTCCAATAATAAAAAAGGTTATCGTTTTTAAATAAAGCTTACATATTGAATTGAGTGTTCTCATAGAAAAAAATATCACGAAATCAATCAATTAGCTGTATTAAATATTTTTATTAGACTTGGTGAAAGGTACGATTTTGACACCTCTGTCCATCAATAGATAATCGTTTCTGGTATTGCTCCTGGGCATGTTAAAATACTCAATTCTCGATAATTATAATTTATCATTAGCATACTTACAATTCTAATCAGTTTATTGAGTATATAATTGTTTAAACCATGATTATTTTACAAAAGTCACAAGAGTTTGAATTATTGACATTTTTTTATCTCTGGTATTCCGTGAAATTGGTACGATTGGTGCGAGATGTTTAATCTTCATTCTATTTAACCTGAATTGCGATGACAGAAAAGTGCAGAAGTTTTACATACCTTAATCCCAAAAATGATATCTTTTCCGGAAGACTCCTTAAAACATAACTAAATATTATATGATTTTTAATAAATAATAATTTACACCATTTGCTTGGTTTATTATTTACAGTAACTTAAATTTAAAAACGTCCCGAATCAAAATAAACAAAAAAACACAACCTTCAACTTAAAACAACTGCGAGACAGTCGCAGAGCTGCCGATTTTGAAAGCGTCATTTTTTGTACCTTTGCGATTATCTACTGTTGGAAAGTGTAATGTCCGATAAAAAGTCCTTAAATATTTATAAATATTAAAGAAAGTACTCTTTGTATCAACAAGTATTGTTCATTAAATTTCAAGCTTTGATTGTAATGTATGAACATGCCATAAAAATGTTTCATTAAGTTAAAAAGTATGAATGAAGAAGAGGCGACATTTTTGTTTGCAGATAAATGATTAATTTTGTCCTCTCACACACTAATTAATTATAAAATTGCAATGAAACTTCGTCAGAACATACAACTTCCTTGCTGAAATGTTATACTAATGTTATCCCTATAATTTATTTCTTTGTAAAAAATGTTCACTAAAAGCTTAATTTCAAAAATAGAGCAAGGTACAGTATTTATTTTTTATTCAATGCGATACATACTATTTCGACTATTATTGCCCAAAATAGAAGAATTCATTCTTAGTGTAAAAGGATTTCGTTTTTGCCATCGACTTTTTGCAAAACCAATTTTGTTAAAAGGAAAAGAAATTCTATGCAAAGTGGGTGGTTTAGAATCCATAATAGTCTCAACTAAAAACAGTTTGCAGATTAGTAATGTAAAATTTCTTATGATCCTATGTAACTTGAAATATAATTGTAAATTAGTAACACACTGTAAATTTAAAAAAAAAACGTCTAAAGCTTTTGGGAATTTAAAATGATGGATAAAAAATTAATAAAAAAAAGTAAAGTCAAGATAACGCGTTAAAATTTGTTTAGGAAGTCACCGCAACGTTAACGCGTTATTTTTTAGTAGTAACGTGTTAAGCACTGAAAATATTGTTTTATACATATGTCAAATGCTTGCTAGCTTAGAATCAATGAAGTGACACGTGTCACAAGACCATGCTGTATATAGAAAACAGACATATTATAATAGAACTAAGGACAATTTTTGTCTACAAGGTAGGAAAATTTTGAAATGCGATTTAAAATGGGGAATTAATACTAGCCTTCATATAAAATAAAATAAGAATATTAGATGCAAATGCAAAATTGTAAATGATGTAAATAAGTACACACATAAGAAAAATTTAATGATGAACTAGTACCTCCACTTAATTTCAATGTGCATCTGTAATTTCATCCATCGACCCGAAACCAATCATCATATTGCACAGCAGAGCTGTTTAAATGATCGGCACGCAGATGCATGTCTAATTATAATTAGAAATACATCAATTTTTTGTTAAAAAACTGTTAATTTTTCTTAGTTTTTGTCGGATCATTGCTTTGCAGGTTCAAAACTACAACAAAAATTATATTTAGAATTTTTCACAAAAAGCCATTCACTGTACATTTGGTGCAGGGTCCTTTCTACTTGTTACATTTAAAGCCGACGTTAATCAGAAATCTAGTCAATAGAAATCTACCCATTCTTCAATACGATATTCAGGATACATTTTTAGACAAATTTTTTTCTTATACGTGCTCCAGAAGTACTGTTTTAAAAGTCTGTTTAGCAAGCGCTAAATGATCAATTCCCCACGGAATCATAATTGCAGTATGTTAAGACCTCGTCTCTGATTATTTTTTCCCACTAAAAATATATTTCTTCACGCCAATTGATGCTGTATCCAAAAGAAACAATAGACCAAAATTTAAACAATTAGAGCATTTTGAAAATTTGACAGAAAATTTTAAAAATAATTTTAGAAATTTTGTTTCAAAGATTCTGGTTTATGAAAAAGTACTTGCAAATTATCTAATGGCATTTTCAATATTATTTAAAATGGAAAAAATTATATACTTTTTAAGATTTTCAAAAAATATAAAATACTATTTTTCTGATAGATTAAGAAATTTCATTCAACATTTTTACTGGATATTATATATATATATTTTGAAAGCATCCCAACTAATTTTTTCGATTAGGCCAAATTTCAAAAAATTAGAGCATTTTCAAAATTTGAAACAAAATTTTGTAAAGAGTTTTAGAAATATTTTTCTAAGTTACAGATAAACAACAGGAACGCTTGCAAATGGTCCTTTTGCCATTTTTAATTTCGATAAAAATTAAAAAAGTTATAAGCTTTTCCAAATTTTGTAAATTTAAAATAATAGGAAAATATATTTTTTTGACAGATTAAGAAATATCAGTCCAAATTTTTACGAGATACAAAATATATTTCGAAACTATTTTGATGAAATTTTTCAATAGTACCAAAATTCAAAAATTTAGATCACTTTCAAAAATATGCAATTTTTGCTCTTAAGAGATCCGTAAGTTTAAATTGTTATTCTTAATATATATTAACAAGATTGACAAATTCTCTTGACGAAATTTTTCAATTGAACACAAATTGCAAAAGGTTCTAGATAAATTAATTATTACATATATCTGATACATATTGAAAAACATATCTACTTCTTATATTCTGTTCAGTTCCAATTTATGACTGTAGTTTCTCAGGGGTTTAAATCACAATTTTCGATTTAAGTTACTCACATTGATTCAATCGTTATAAATCTCTGTTTGTTTTACTTCGAGTGCGATCAGTTGTGACATTATATTGTTTACAGTTTTATTTTACATAAAATTTGCATTTCATGATATAATCCACCACCAACGGCCTCTAACCACTCAACCTTTCGGGAATTCACCTACTCATTTTGATAGGTGCCCCTAGTTTTTGTATAAGGACTTGAGTCATTGCGGATGGTAGTTTTTCCTTTTCTTGCTAGGGTCGCCCGGAGGAAATTCTGAGCTCGAAAAGTTCTATGTACCTGCTTCCTGCTTCGCTGAATCTTTTTTTCAAAATCGGCCTGTACCAGCAGCCTTTGTACTCTTTAGATTATTTATACAAAAAATTAAACAAAATGGCTTCACCGTTTGGCCTGAATCATATGGGTAATTCTCCATAGAAAGGTCACTTTTGCTTCCCCGCGTAATATCTTTGTGACTATTTATTGAATTGCTTTATAATTTGTTAAACTTAATCGTTTGAATAACACGGACCAAAAACATAAGACCAACAGAGATTTTTTTGCCCGAAGAATATATTAAACAAGCATTAAATACTTGAAAAAATGCCCTTACCTTGTTCTCCACTTACAAATTGCTAAGTTTGAGGAGGATTTTCAAAACCAAGGATAATAAAATATAATTTTTCATTGGTGCCTTTTAAAAGTATGTCTCAAAAGCTATTATTTTTTCATATAGATTTTCATTTCGTCACACTTAAAGATCAAAGAATTTTAAGTTGAAAATTGTCCCCCTAATTTTTTTTTCTGGAGCGTGTAATGACGATATGATGAGTTTTTGACGATTCTTTTTCTTATTTTAACCGGTATTAATGTAATTCTTTAATAAATAAGTGTAAGTATCACATCTGTGTATGAATCTATGGTAACTTTTAAAAGATTTACCTTTAAACTAACATAAAACGTGTTAAACTTTAGCGTATTTTTATTATGTGTCATTACACGCTCTAGGTAATTTGGACACTTTTCGGGAAAATATATGAATTGTATCCTAACACATCTTTGAAGGGAGGAATAGTAAACAATTGTTCCAAAGGACTTTTTAATTTAATCTTTTGAATAAGTATAATCAACGTTTTGTTGTTGTTTGATATTACACGTCCTGTAATCGCACGTCACAGAATTCAAAGTCAGGGCTGAAACACAAGTAGGTTCACCATGTGTCTCATGATCGTTTATTAAACAAAGCATCCTAATAACATTATTCTCTTCTGAAATACTTGAAATTGTTCAGGAATGAAATATGTAATGCATTTTGTCATGTAGAAGTTCGAAGGTAAAGATTAATAATAATTTGGGGCCTCGCTCCATGAGCTCCCTAGCGGACCGAATGAACGGAACTGATACGCTACAGCGTATCGCTATAGTATCCACATCGTATCCTCTCCGTATCATGCAAGAAAAACTCATTAAAAAGGAAAGATGAACATTTAACTTGTTGAGATTCGGATTCTACGTGAAATTTTGGGTTGGAAGGTCACGGAGTAATTGCAATAGTTTTTCTTGAAACGATAAAAACTTTTAAAAAATATATGGTAATACCTATCAACAACGTGGGCTGAAGGCGGCTTCAAGCGTCCATAATCAAGAATCCACCATCGTTTAAGCAGTACTCCTTAAACGATTATGGATGCGCTTGAAGTCGCCTTCAGCGCACGTTGTCGATAGGTATTATATTTTTTTAAAGTTTTTATCGTTTCAAGAAAAATTATTGCAATTACTCCGTGACCTTCTAACCCAAAATTTCACGTAGAATCCGAATCTCAACAAGTTAAATGTTCATCTTCCCTTTTTAATGAGTTTTTCTTGCATGATCCGGAGAGGATACGTAAGATGCCGCCATTTCAGTATTGGTCAACTGAATAAAAAAAGGATAAAAATGTTGGCAAAGGTAATAAAGAGACTTACGAAAAAATAACGCCATGCTTTAGAGACGTATTCCTCTGTTGTAAGCCATATCAGTATACGTAAAAATATAATTTATGTTTTGAAAGCGTTTTCAAGAATTTATTAATGCTTTTAATATAAACAAATTATTGTGTTTCTTAACAAAAATGTATTAATAATTCTGAAATATTGGATAAGCTATTTTGTGCTAAAAATTCTATTATTATATTTGTATTCAGCGACCTAAAAAAAACGACCTAAAAATCTAAAAACATCTTGAATTCTGAAATTGTGTTATAAAATTCGAAATCAGCGACCCAAAAAACTTTAGAATACTCACTTCTATAGAAATCGGTCCATGAATCTAAATTCTAATAGAAAACCGATAACTCTGTCAAAAAATTGTTTGAAAAAATTGAAAAAAATATTTTCAAGCTCAAATATGTTAATAATTGCTTATTCTAGCACCAATAAATAGGCGTGATACGAAAAAAATCTATTTGAGAAAATTTTTGGAAAGAAAGTTGCTTCTATCAAAAGTTACCTTAATATAGAGAATCACCCATATAAGTTCGATCTACACTCGATATCCAGGGCCCTTAAGCGTACGAAGACGAGCGCGAAGCACGACAGCGTACCCGCGCGCTCTCAAATAGGGCACAAAGCACATTTTTTTAAATGCATAAGTTGATGTGAACTTATTTAGAGCCTATTTTGTGCGAATAATGTAAGAAAGGTCTTTAGTGAAAGTTCGTGCCTCTTATTATTTGGTAGATCGCAAGAAGTACTTGCAGCCTTTGAATAATATTTCTCCAAAGAAGGCGATGATTGATAGCATATATCCGTGAATTGCGATAAAAACAAGACGGTGTCGAAGATTTCTTATACTTCCAATAGTTTCGAACTCTATTTCCTGATGATTTGCTAGGGTACCATCCGTATTGGAAAGATCACGGGAATAATGTCCAATCCATTTCTGTCGCAATCCTGACTCAATCATTCTGATTATCACTTGGTCCAAGCGCTCCAGGTAGGGTGAACCTTTTTCTAAATTCATAACTGTGCTGGAAGCCCAGAAGTGCTGTTTCATTACCTTCACCAAAGAATTACCGGAGCGGTCTATAAACGATTCTGCCATGGCTATTGCAGTCGATCCACGTAGTAAACACGAAACATTCTTGTACTCTTTTATAATTCTTCCACAGACTTTCACCGGGTGTTCTTCTTTTAATGCCTTCCTTCCAAGATTGGATAAAGCACCTTCATCTTGACTGAATGTTATCCTAAATAGGTTTGAATTTATCATTGGTATTAAACTAGAATTATCCAGATCTTCGAAGGTGTTAAATTCCATTTGAGTTGTTATCTTTAAACGAGTAGATGTAAGACCACCAAAGAAATTAGACGCGTATGAGAAAGACAAAGCGATCACTGAGACGAAGAAAATCCTTGCAGAAGCAGTTGTGGGTTCTCGAGGTACAGGCATTCCCAATAACATTCGCAAGATGTTAAAATGATCCCAATCGAGAGTATCGAATTTCAGAACAAGTGCTGACACGTAAATCATTATTAAAATCGTCAAAAGTACTAGTAGAATTAAAAAAGATGTACTTAATAATACTACTTCTTCTTTACCGGGAGAAATGGGCACTACGGCATAAAGAGACACCCAATCTATCATTCTTGTACGTTCTACAATTGATTGCTTTGGAGGCTGGTGTGCCACAAGCGTCGTAAGAAGGATATTGATTTTATTGTTCAAGCATTTACCAATGAAACCACTAGCGGATTTATTTTTTAGATTATACATGCCAATTTTTGCATCCACTGATGAAATTACTGATGCAGAAAAATTCAGCACTTTGGACAAGGTCAGGAATGTTGAAACATCTGCACCACTATAATTAACCATAAGTCCTTTTTTATTATACTTGCCTCTGCTGTAAGGAGGATAGTCATACAATCCGCCTTTCAAATTGTAGCCATTCATATTTAGGAGTTTATCAGGAAACCATTCCGTTTGCCTAGAATATTTAAGCTTTTCATAAACATTAGTGAATGGGTTGAACCGATGTACCGCAGCATTCACCTGTTGACGATTCCGGAAAGGACCTTTTTCACTTGTTTCCTTAGCGAGCTGAAAAACTGTTACATCCAAATAGCGTTCAGACCACATTTGACCGAGCAATTTTTCATAGGTGCAAAGCTTACTGTCACATAGTGAAATAATCAAGCACTTTGGTCGAATCCTTTTTGGCGTTAGTTGGTTCAAAAAATTCAGAAGTCCTACACCTGGCACCAGTATATTTTCTTTTAAATTCTCGATATAGATGAACAATGTCGTTGCTCTCGGTTCGTTAAAGACAGGCAATTTAATAAAATCTTCTTTTGCCTTAAATTGACTGGCATTAATTATAAGCCCTGGCAGTTCAGACAAAATAGGATAAAGAATCCTATCGGAATCTGAGTTTTTAATCTTTGTATTTAGTATTGAAACTATCTGATACTTCCTTAAGTCCTCCTTAGCGTATTTCACAAACCTTTTAAGATATTTTGCGTACGTAGTGTCACATTGTTGGTAAAAATTGAAGAACAGAATTATGTAAAGTAACCATGTTTTCAGGAAATTAATATTCATTTTGAAACTTGAGGTGATGTGAACAGGTTGGGATACAACGAATTCTGTTGTCAAATTCAATTCTGCTTTGTTGTTACGTCTGAGCTGATGGACTCTTTTGCGTGAACTTTTGCTACTGCAGTTTCTTACAGTATGTGTTTTGCGAATTGAGGTCAGCTATTGATTTTTTCATTTTTTTAGAAAGAATGTAGAGCTTGAATGATTATAGCTATTATCTGATGCCGCTGAAAAAATTGTATACCAACGGAAGAAATGACATCGATCAAAGAAATACAAAGTGAATAAAAATCTGTTTTTTTCAGCAAGAAATTTCATCAACCAAATTTTAAGATAGACTACAAAAAAAACACGCCCGCTGCGCCTGCGATTGTATTTTTTTTGTCTCACGCAATTTCTAAATTAATATATAAAATTCTTATTTATGCAATATTTTGGTATTTAATATATATTGAAATAACTGCCAAAACTTTTTTTCTCTTAATGGAAATGACCGTGGAGTGCAAAAAAAATGTACTAGAAGATTATGTGAGGAAATCTTCTTTTGTGTATCATACCAAATAATAAAAATGGCGCTGAATTAGGCGGCGAAGATTTTCGATATGGAAGTCTCGCGCTATCCTAAACTTTGTATGCTAAAACTAGTCGAAACCGCAAACAGCAAAAATAACTGGCTAGGTCAACTTATTAGGTGTTTGGAGGAAGCGGGCATAAGTCACAATCTTATGGATCTCAAAGGTCCCAATCTTATAACTCAAATTGATACTATAGCTGCTAGATGCCGTGATTTTTTCCATTCGCGGGATCTATTAAGTTTGGAAAACAGCAATTTTAGTTATATATACAGTAAAATTTTACAGAATGATGCACTATCACAGCAATATCTGCTATTCAAAGCTGCTTTCATATTTAAGCGCATTTTCGCTCAATTAAGAAGTTCCTCCAGATTCACCATTAAGTTGACCTCTAAAGCTGGAACAACTGTAATCGATCCACAACAGATTTGCCAGTTATGTAACCTAATAGAAAATGAAGATCTCTTACATATCCTCACCAAATGTCCAATCTACTCGCCCATCAAAAACCATTACTTGCGTAACATTGGTATGATAACTGAGAACAATCTTCACATCTTATTGTCAAATATAAGCCGTGGAATGCTTCGCTCGATATACAACTTTATAAGTACATGTTTAAAAATTAGAGCTTTGTCTCTATTTGAATAGAACACTGCGCGAACTCAACCAATATGAACTAACAAACTATTGTACATACGACATTATAACTTTTCTTTCATTTTGATATTTATCTTAATTTCACCGTTTTTGTAACAGTGGCCTTCCCTTATCACAGAATCTTGTATTCTTAGAGGCAATAAATATACATACATACAACTTCGAGATGAGTTAAATGCAAAGAACGTTACATATAAAAACAGAAAAATAATGTTGCTCAAAAATTATTATTGTTTGCATATGTCTAAATCCAATCATTTTCTTCCGTATTTTTATTCGAATTGAAAAAAGATGTTTACAAAGCTTGGATGATGCAAAAAAGCTTTATTTAAAACATAGAGCAAGGTACAGTATTTATTTATCATTCAATGCCATACGTACTCTTTTGATTACCAAGACTAATTTTTGTTGCAGCGAAATGGTACCCTGAAGCTAGTGTTAGATTCACATATTTTTTTCTGTAAATATGCTAAGAAAAACTTAAGGAAGTATCAGATCGTTTAATATTGAATACAAGGGTGACAAACTCAGATTCCAATAGTATTGTTTATCAAATTGTGTCTGAATTTTCGGGGCTTATAATTAATGTCAGTCAAATACACATAAAAGAAAATTTGATTAAAGTACCAGTTTTTGACGAACCGAGAGGAACGACATTGTTTATCTACATTGAGAATTTCAACAAAAACATATCCGTATCAGGAGCGGGAGTCCTAAATTTGTTAAATCAACTAACGCCAAACAGGATTCAACCAAAACGCTTGATCATTTCACTATGTGAAAAAAACCTTTGCATCTATGAAAAACTACTTCCACAAATGTTGCCTGAGCACTTTCCGTATGTAAAGCTTTTGCAACTCGCTAAGAAAAAAATTGAAAAAGGACCTTTCCAAAATAATCAAAAAGTAAAAGCAGTGATTCATGAATTCAATCCCTTTACTGGTGTTTATGAAAAGCTGAAATATACCCGGCAAATAGACTGGTTTCCCGATAAACTCCAGATTATGAAAGGCTACAATTTGAAAGGAGGATTCGTTGATTATCCTCCGTACAGCAAAGGAAAGTATAACCAAGAAGGACTTCTGGATGATTACAGTGGTGCCGATCTTCTGACATGCAAGGCTTTATTGAAGGTGCTGAATTTCTCCGCATCTGTAGTATTATCATCAGTGGATGCGAAAATGGGTGTTACCAACCACAAAAACAAATCTGAATGTGATATGATCGGTAAGTGCACAAACAGTGAAATCAATAACTTTATTACTATACTTATATCATTTACTCCATCGAAGCAATTATTGACAGAATAAACAAGAATGTTAGATTGGGAGTCGCTTTATGTCGCAGTGCCAATTTTCCCCGTTAAGGAAGAAGTGGAATCCAAAAGGACATCCTATTCCACTCCACTAGTACTTTTGGTTATTTCCAGAGTCATCCGCGTGTCAGCACATCTCCTGCAATTTAATGCTCATCATTGGGACATTTTCAACATCTTGCAAGTTTTATTAGGAATGCCTGCACCCCGAGAACCGACATCTGCTGCCGCAAGAATTGTTTTCGTCTTAGTAATCGTTTTATCTCTCGCATACTCGTCTAGTTTCTTCGGAGGACTTACATCTACAAATTCAAAGATCACCACCCAAAAGGAATTGAATACCTTCAAAGATCTGGACAATTCTGGTTTAAAACCCATCGTACATCCAAACCTATTCCGTAAGATTTTTGGTCAGGCTGAAGATTCTTTATCCAATCTACGAAAAAAGAGCTTGAAAGAAGGGGATACTCACATAACCTGTAGAAAGCTTATAAATAAGTAATTCCCTCGTGAAGGTTATGAAACAGCGCTTCTGGAGTTTCACCACAGTTATGGTGTTAGAAAAAGGGTCACCCTGTGTTGACCGTATGGACCAAGTAATAATAAGAATGACTGAATTCGGATTGCGAAAAAAATGGTCTGATCATTATTCCCGCGATCTTTCCCAAACTGTGGAACCTTGAAGAATCACCAGGATCTAGGGTTTGAAACCTTTAGAAGTATCAGGAATCTTCAACGACATCTTGTCTTCATTGCTATTCACGGATATCTTTTATCGATCGTTGTCTTCATAGGAGAAGTTCTATTTAGAAAGCTGCAACTGTGGAGAGCTGTCGTCTTTGTTGTTTGTTAATTATGGCGAGAAATAGAGAGAAACATAATTGAAGAACAGCGTTTCTATATTGATTATCTGTATCACGTGCACAACATGTTGGTATAGATAGTACTACTTTTTCTAGAGTTGAAATGCAGATAGATTATTATAAAGATAAGGTAAATTAATTTGTCATAAAGGACCAAAAACTTTGTAAGATACAATTTGTGAAGTGAATCAACGCTACCATACATGAACCATAAAAATACCAGACGAGAAAGCAAAATTTTTAATGTTTAAAATAAGTACCAAAGGATGTCAAGATAAATAGTAAATTAGGGCACCCACTTAATTTAAATATTGCTAATGTTCCAAAATTTTAGACTCCAAATTGTAAAATTTTGTGTCTGTAATTTTATCTGATTCGTCCCCGACACGGTTTTTTGCCCCACTGTGTGACGTTTCGAACGCCAAAGACCCACTTCAGATGTAAATGCAAGGTAGTAAATCCGTACGGGTTATACATACGAATATAGTTTAACATTTCATATTAATTTTAATAGGTCAGAAACTATAGAATTCTAAGGAAAGCATTTGTGATTTTTTGAAAAATAGATGTCAAGATACAAATATACATAATTTTATGGACATTCTTTTTCATAAACCGGAAATATATAATCGCCTAATTTCCTCTAAATGCAACATACTTCGTCGCTGACAGATTCTACGACTTGAAGTGTAGAACCAGAATTACTGTCCGCAATATCAGGATATATTCTTATCATTAAAATATTTCGTTTGAGTGATGAAATTCAGTAATCAGAGGATTCTCCAAGAATTTATTGTAGGGGAAACGTTGTTTGAGAAGAGTAAAATGAATTTTTTGACATGGCTTCGGCATATTGTGATAAGAAAACAGGAGCGACTGTCGAAACAAGTAGATTTAGGTAAAGTAAATGGCAGCGTATCAGAGGCAGACCGTGAAAAAATGGTGGAAATGTGTGACTAGGACCCTGAGTAGAAAGGATATAAAAGGCCACAGAAACACAAGAGCTTGTATAAGAAAATGTACGTACGTACAGGAAGGTATAGTTCTATGACAGGACAGGAAATTGTAGCGACAAATAGTTTAAAAAAATGTGAGACGAATTATGTCAGTGGAATGAGAGAAGCCCGAAACAAAGGACTTCGGATTTTAACGGGCCAGCCTGCAGACCTTTACTTGGTGACTGTATTAGGCATTAGGGTAAAGAAGATGAAGTTTACTGCGTGATAATCAGCAAGCTTGTGTACTTTTGTGTGATCTGTGACACATAATGAATTTGTAAAGATCTTCGCCTGGGGTGATCGCCATAGAGGTTGATCAGCGACCTTGGTCGGAGCAGTGTTGTAGAACGAACGTGTTGTTTAAATAAGCAATATGGGAATTCTAGATAAATCTAAAAATTGATATCCCCTCCCCACCATATGCCTTATAGCAGATTTCCCCTCCCTATCATTTTCTCATATGAACCCCTTTACCCCCGACAGTATAACGAGGCTAGTACCTAGTAAATAACGTTTAACCCGAAAGGGATTTAGCTTATTGGTAAAATAAAAAAATAATAATACTAATAATAAAATGAATGTAGAGCTCTTCATCAGCATGGAGAAGAGTAGAATCCTCCAGCGAATATACCACCCGTTCCAGCAAGACCACCTTTGCAGATAGCCGATAATGCCAACATGAGAACTAGGAGATCAAAAATCCATTAAAAAGTCTTTCTCAGGATGGACAAATTGGCTGAAGCTAATATCCCTCTTCCCGATTTTCTCCCCGAAGATGTTAATCTCTGGACTCTGAACGGTGTAGTTTACGAGAAGGCGGTCTCTCTGCTTAGCAACAATAGAAGTAATGATACTTCAGAACGTCTGAGTAAGACTCGCGAGCGAATGTCACAGCAAGCTTCGAAAAGTTTTCTGGATCCGCCCTTGGTTTTAAAGTTCCATGATTCTTTTGGTGTTTCCTTTTTTCTGGGTTTTCCATTTTATCGTTTTTCGAAAAATTGAACAGCTAAAATCTAAATTACCAAAATCACGATTTCTGCCGATTTAATAGCGCAATATGTGAGGTTTAGTGTTTAGCTGGAAGTTGGAACCACAGTTGTTAATATTATAAACAAATGTAATAAATAAATGCATTATTCGGGCATTTGTCGACAGAAAAATTACTTTTCTTTCAATGACCGTTTTTTTAGATTCAGAACATCATGATAATCTCCGCAAAATTCGTAATTTATTGATTAAATTTGTGATTGTTTTAAATAAATATAATAAACAAAATGCATTTTTTCGGAATTTGGCGACGAAAAAATTCGTTCTTTTCAATGCCAGTCCTTTTAGTTGCGAATTTCATGATAATTTTAGCAACATTCATAATTATTCGATGAATTTTATGTTTTTTCAAACAAATTTGATAAACAAATACATTATTCGGGCATCTGTCGATGAAAAAATTAGTTTTTTTAATTTCACTCTTTTTAATTGGGAACTGTACAATAATTTTAGCAGCATTCATAATTTTTTAATTAATTTTACGTTTATCTTAAACAAATTTAATTTAAAAATGCATTATTTGGGCATTTGTCGACGCAAAAACTCGGTTTCTTCCAAGTCAGTCCTTTTAATTGGTAAACCGATGATAATTTCACCAACACTCATACATAGTTGATACATTGTTTATCTTTTTTAAACAAATGTAATAAACAAATGCATTATTCGGGTGTTTTTCGAAGGAAAAATTCGTTGTTTTTAATGTCAGTCCTTTTAATTGGGATGTCCATGATAATTTCATCAACATTCATAGTATAAAAGAAAAAGGTTATAGAAACTAAAACAAATGCCCGAATAATTCAATTATTTATTAAACTGGTTTGCAGAAGACATATAATTATTCAACCAATGACGAATTATTCTGAAATTATCGTAAAGTTCCCAATTAAAAGGACTAACTTAGGCATAAAGAAAATTTCAAGCTTTTACGGGAAATAAATTTCCTTGCATCATTTTTGTCGTATTTTATAAGTAGAATATGTGTTAAACTCCAAAAATATGAAGTGAAGGTTTGACGTGATGTATTAATATTTGATTCCTAAAATAACTTAAAAATTTCATTTTACGTTCATAAAGTGGTTCACTTTTAATTCGTTTTTCTTAATAAAAACATCGAAAATGTCGGTTTTCGTGGTGCCACGCCCCCTACGAAAATGGCAAAATGCAGCTAGTGGGTACGAAAATGTAAACATGAGCCGAAAACCATACTTTTCGGCTCTTCTTTGCAAGTCAGCCTTATCATTTTCGTATCGAGTTCTCTTGGTTTACTCAAACCGCCAAATTTCAATATTTTTATTAAGAAAAACAGTATACGCACCCTGAGACGACAATTGATGGATGAAATGAGCGTGAAGTTGACAACTCAGCCGCGATCTCTCGTCGACAAAACTCGACGACGATCGCTCGGGCCTTCGTAGCCAACTTCACGCTCGTTTTGCATCCATCACTTTTCGTCTCTAGCTGCATAATATACTATTGCTTGAGATTACAATTTGCGCTCCAATTATAACAGATGTCGCCACATACAGGACTAGTTCCGAGTTTCTCTTGTTAAATGCTCTGGATACTCGAAGACTTCGGATACTCGAATCGGATCGAGTCCTCGAAAAAGTTTGGGTAACAAAAGAAAAAGATTTGATCGCCGATTTCAAATCCGAAATCCAAATTTGAATATTCAAACTGGCGGTCCGAAAATTCCAAAAGTGATTTGATTTGCACGAAACTTCATTCCGCTTAAGCAATCTTTAGAAGCTTCACTTCTACCGTGCATCCCGAGACACAATCATATATTTTTTGTAATGTCACTTCTATAATGAAAGGTGGAATGGATCTTTATTTTTCAATTGTTTTACATGGAAAAAATGTGTAGATCCAACAAAAATACTAAAAAATCAAATCAGTCAAAATAAAATTTATTTGAATAAAGTAATTTGTATTTTTGAAACAGCCAAACTTAACGTCCATCCAAGGATTTCCATATATTTGAGTTAGCTATGTGACGTCATGAGTCCTAATGTCATGAGTCATAATAGAAAATTCGAATAAAAATTTTTGGATATTAAGAAATAGAGAGATATGAAATATGTTTTGTAACCGTAAATTCCTCCGTGAAACTTACAGTCACTCTGCTCACGCCCATTATCTGAAAATTCCCTAATGCAAAAAAAAAAACTTTATTTGGGAGTTGGGCGCCAGGCGCACATGCGCCAACCGGACACTCAAAAATTCAATAGCATGGGCGTGGGCCAGGTGGTTGCCCGGGCTGGCTTCAGCTCTTTGGTTAAAGTTGTTGGTAAAGGGGGTGGTTCAACGTACTTGTGGAAAACTCTTAGCGCAAACGCGACCCTTACCCGAAAATAAATATAAGCCAGCGAGTACTATCAAAAATTGGGTGTTCACATTTTTTCAACATATTCAACCGTACAAATTTTCTTAGTATTACATATAACATTAGAGTGAATAAAACCGTAGAAATTGAAGACTCGAGGAAGTCCTCGCGTTCAGTTTATTACTCCAAAAAGGCCTGGCGGACCGGCCGAATGCTAAGGTAATATGGCATTATAATTATTAAAAGAGGAAAAATAAATATGCAAACTGTTGAAATTATAATAATATATTGAAATGTACCTTGAATGGTCATGCTATATATGCAAGAAGCTGCTTTTTCAGCGTTAAAAAATAAAAAAACAGAGTGGCTGTCATTGAAGTCGGGCCCCAGCATGTTGGCAACCCGCTTGAAGCCGCCGTTAACAGACTGCCCAGATAGCAAACGTGCGGGGAACGTTACATGCTCGAAATGCGAGGCACGCCGTGCCTGCAGGGTGCGAGGCATATGCGTTGCATTGTGTAAGGGGTACGCACGTGCGAGGCATATGAGTCGCACTTCCTGATGGGCACGATATGCGGCGCATCTGCGTCGCACTTCGTGAGATGCATTATTTATAGCGTGAATACATACGTGAGAAGCGCTGTTTTGAATAATAGTAATTATTATAACTATAATTTGAACTATAATTATTGTGAAAATGGTTTATTCATAAAAATTGAAACACTCCCAATTTTGTCGTAAGCATAAATTAGGAAATTTTTGTGAATGACATTAATTGAATGTATTTGTAAAACTGCTCAATGTGCAATGCATTTTATTTGTTTAAAAATAGTAATTTAATAGTACGTTTCTTTACTCGATCGGTGTAAGATTAACAAGAACTTTTTTCTGTTATTCTGTAACTTTTGAAAAAGAAAAAAATAATTTCCAAATTTTTAAACTTTTTTTTCATTATCTTTGGTTCTTTTTTTGAACATTAAAAAAATATTTGAAAAAATTCTTACATCAAGTAAAATTCTTACAGCTGTGTAATTACACAAAAAATTTCAAACCCATAAAAAATTATAAAAAAATAAAATGTACAGCAAAATAGTAAAAAAATATGTCTGCAAATGCTTACACCGAGTGAAGAATTTTCTGAAATATTTTTGTATGTACATCCCGAAAGTTAAAAATAACGAACAAAAAACCGTAAAGAATTCCAAATAGCCAAAAATTTTTGTTTGCATTTACATAATATTTCAAAAGTTTTCAATTTGAATTGGAATTTTTTTCAAAGGTGAAACTGTTGGAATCATTTCAGCTTTAAATATTTATTTTTAATTTTATAAGTTCCATTAAGTGTTTGAATTTCATGGTTAATATTGACTAAAATATAAAATCAGATTTAAAATCAATTTTCAGAAAATTTGTTAAAAAAGTTTAAAAAATGCGTCTTTAAGGAGGTACGGTCGCGCATACTATCTGCAAAAAGTTAGTCCTGAATCTATGTCAGAAAATAATACTGTTTTAGTGATATACGTTTTATTAAACCTCAAATATATACTATGTAGCTTATTTACGTCGAAGAAAGACGAGTACACACTAAAACCTCAAGATCTCAGCGTAGGCGCGGCATCGTCGCATTTTTCATGGTGTCTGCTTTAAAAATTGTGCTCTTTGAATTTAAATGAAAAAGTGACATTTGTTGAAAAGGACAGACCGATTATCAGTTAAAGGTAAATTTATAAAAAACAAAATTTCTCATAAAAGATTTAAAATTGTTGAGCATGCGCTAGACCCGCTAGGCGCTCCGACAGCGTTGCCTGATGGCTATTACGTGCTAGTTTCATTTTTCGAATAAATCAAAATTCTCAAACTTTGCATATCTCTCATTCGCAAACTAAGAAGACAAAAATTCTGAATTTTTTTTTAAATCTTCATGAAACGCCCTTCTAACATAAATTATTTTTTTGAAAACGTTTAGATAACATTCCAAAGAACCTATAGTCAACGTTCAAACAAATCCGTAAAAAAGTGTGTTCGTGACCGTACCTCCTTCATTTTGAATGCACTTGCATGTATTTTTACAATTGCAATTTCGGTATTTTGAATAACGTAACCTAAATCAAGTGAATATAGTTACGTTTTGGCAGTATAGAAACAGAACGAAAATCGCGAAAGTATTTTGTTTCGTTTAGGTCGGGTTCCTGCTTTTAAAATCAAAACTAGTTGGAAAAGGGAGACTGTTTCAGCTGTTTACATTTAGAAAATGTGAGACAAACATGCGGAAACTCAATTGCTAATGCTCAAATAAAATGTACAAATATTCCTTCCGCCTATAATAAAAAATACGTTTATGATAAATTACCTGATCCTTATTTAAAAATATCAATGCAAATATTTTCTGTACGCTCTAAAAATCCTAAATGTGTGCACGCTGCATACCCGCACCGGCTCGCATGACGTGCGACACGTCTGTCCAGTGTTCACAGATCGTGGGAGCTGGCGGCCCCCACCACGACTCCCGTGTGGGAGTAACACACGTAAACGCCGCGTGTCGGTGTGTCCCCACTTCGTCACTTGATCCACGCTCCGCGGCAACGAAAATTTATCGGTTCTCATGATTTCACTGTCTCCTTCGTGCTCTTTCGTTTGATTTCGGTGGCGGCTTCGGGTCAGCCACGAAGATGGGTTCGGCGTTGAAGCCGAGGATGCCCGATTCTTTACTTGTAATTTCTCATTCTCGGCGACTTGGTTATTTTCAAGATTTTTCAGATTTGGAGAATTGGAGGATTTTGAGGTTAGAGTCGACTTTTGTTTACAAACAAAGTTTGACAACCCGAAAAAAGCTAAAAAAGTTTTAAAAGATGATGATTATGTTTTTCAGGTATTATTATAGAATCTTTTCTAGTATAGGATCTATAGGGAATATAGTATAAGTTACTACAGGTTTTCAAATTTGTAATATAAGGAATATATTTTATGAGAAAAATTGAGGCTAGATTGATAATGTATATCATTCTCAAGCCTCAAGTGGTTTTCAATGTTCAAATTTTGTATTTAATTTTTTAATTGATTTTAAATATTGTGCATTTAGAATGATAATAATTTATATATTTATTCAATTCAGTAAAATAATCATCATTTCTTTTAATGATATTTTCTTAAACAAGCATGAAAACTCTGAAACTATAATAGTCGATATATTCATATTTTAAACCATTTTCAAAAGTTTTAAGACTTTTTTTGCATTATAATACTTTCTTAAATTTTCATTGAATTAAATATTCAATATTTAAAATATTTTATCAAGGAAAATAGAATGTATATGAAATTATGAATATCACAGCTTTGTTATTTCTTATAAACACTTCATAAAACCTTCAATGACTTGTATATCTATACTTAATAAATAAATAAATAA
>CAKNWT010204722.1:0-19618 GCA_932066315.1 Andricus coriarius | reverse complement strand
GACTCTCTACCTCGCTTTTCTCCGGACTCTCTTGGTTGTCTCTCTTCGTCTTCAAGAGATCCTCCCCGTCACTTGCGCTTGACGCTCTCTCTCTTGCTTTCTCGCTTCCTTCGCTTCCTTCGCTCCCGCCCTTCCGTTTTCCCCCACTCCCCGACACGCTGCTCGAAACTCGACCACGCACTGTTGGCCGTCGTGGCACGTGGAAAATTTCCTCCACGTCAATTTCACTACCAACACTCTCACTGCCCACCTCCCGCTCTGCCGTCGGTGACTGGGACCTCTCCATGCAGTCCCATCCGCAACCGACATATGTCACTGGCAAACAGTACCGTCTATTGCCGCCAAATTTTCCCTTTATTTCTCTTTTATTTATTTATTTTTTATTTTTTTATTTTTTCAATTCCTCGCAGCCCTTGCAAACACCCCTTTTTCTCCCTTGATATCCTCCAACTCGGATTGAACCTCCCTTGACCCCTCTAAGGCCCCAGACTCCTAACCACAAACTCCCCCGACTCCTTGCCAACCTAACCTCACTTTCAATAAATAACTAAATTACACCTCTCACCTACGCTGTAAATTCATTTTTATCTTCCCGATTCACACCGCACAACCCTACTCACCTCCTAGGCTTCCACCCTCACACTCCACTCACACCTTCCACACAAAATCTGTAAAATTCTTTCACCACTTGTCACCGAACACCAACTCTCTGCCACCACCAACATGCAAGTCACTGATTTGCATGTACCTATTTCTTTTTATAAAAACATTAAAAAAGCTATTTAATGCATCGCCGTTATTCTTCCATAATTATGTTTAGCTAAATACATTTGCCTATCATTTGAAACACTTTCAATTTTCTATTTAAGAAAACTCAAGAATTCAAATAACCGTCATTCGTAAATTTTTCCGCAGACGGAAAAATCTCTATTTTCACAAAACATGACTTAAGCAAGTCCGCTCAAATTGTAAATGAACCGACCAGAATAATAAGCCAGAAGACCACGATCCTGGACCGACTTTATGTGATTTGAATGTGAGGATGGAGTCTATGCCGGGCATCTTTCGTTTCGAAAACGACTTAAGGTGAATCCATAGAAAGGTGTTTGATAGGGCAGCAGAAAGGACGGATTGGAACTTACTGAGGTTGCATCTACAAAAGGGACTTGGTAAAAATTGAAATCAGCCGTGGGTGAATCAGGAGAAGAACAGTTTTCATGGGGCGACTTAACAGTGATCCATCGGACATACATGATTTTATAATACATACACTACCAAAACTGGAAGTATCTGACGACTTAACACAGAAAGTTTTGCAAAAGTAAAATATTGGGGTAAAAAAAAATCACTTTCTCGCAAATACATATGGGATAGCTATTTTAGGCCATGAACTCCATAATATCAAATGCAGCTGAAGTAGATGGTCTAAGCTGTAACTCATTTTTGTTTTGCATGCCCTTTTGTCTCCCTTAGTTACTACGTATCTTAAATGTCTCCCTTCAGGTACTTTCAGTGTACCCGGATTCGTGGAAGGCGGGGATAGTTCGTCGGATACCTAACTGTCCTGGGCCTTCTACCTTTAAAGATCTTCGCTCAATCACAATATTAACTTTATCTTTCAAATCTCCTTGAGAAGCTGGTTCACAGACAGCTCATGTCACATGTGAATGACCTGCAAGTCCTTCCGTATACCATTCAGGATTCAGAAGAAGATACTCGACCACAATGGCACTGCTTAAGGTTACAGACAACAAAAATAGATCGTCTGATTGTGGGCAGGTGACTCTTTTGGCCCTATTGGATTACTCGCGTGCTTTTGAATTGATAAACCAGCAACTCCTCCTAACTAATCTGAAATCATTGGGAGTGAAGGACAGTGCAATTGAGAAGTTCGGAAACTATGTGAAAAACCGTGGACAATGTGCCTCTCTCTCAGATCTTACTAGGACCTATGTATCAAATTTCCGTAACACAAATTTAGGGGTCCCACAGGGTCCAGTAATGAGCTCGTCTCTCTTTAACATATACATAAATGATATAACTGTTGTAATAAATGATCTTACGGATAAACTGAAGGACGAGTATACAAATATGCATAAAGTTCATATTCATATATATGCAGATTAAATACAGATTAATATACACCATATACCAGAAGACTGAGAAATCGCGGGGACTACACTCAACAGAATCCTTCACTCAGTGGCTGCGTGGTCTAGGGCACATTACATTCTCTGGTACTAAATCTGAACAAGTCCTCGTTGCCGGCTATAGGTAATAATATTAGGTTGTTAGATATGCCAATCTATAGCAATGATCATATAATTTCAGAATATGTGCAGCAAGCGAAGAATCTAGGACTAATGTTTTGGCAGAATTCGCAATACAATGCTCATGTATCTTCTTAATGTCAGGCAGCATACCTCCGACTACGAATTTTGTATCTGTTCAGACAATACCTGCCAATCTCGGTTCAACTGCTACTTTGCATTACTCTTGTACCATAGTTGGTAACTGAACCTTTACATGCTCGCCTTCAGGGTTTTATTATCGGGAATACCTAACAATCTTTGTGATCAACTCATAGTTGTTAAACATTATATACCGTAAAGGTCCTTACGCACTAGACACAATAACAAACTTCATGCTTTAACTGTTCGTACTGCGCTTGCTTCTCACAAATGGCGCAAATGTGGGCCATCCACAGATACTCACGACCTGGTACTTCGCTACTAAACACGGTCGCGAAACGCGGCAAGTGCTTAGTAGATTTGTTGGTGTCAGTAGTTGTTTCGGAACCTTATATTTTGTTTGCGCATTCAACATAATTCGCGAGTACACATACTGGAGAGCCCGTCTATAGGGATCCAACAATCACACTGGAGAGCCCTATAGGGATCCAACATTCATCCTGGAGAGCCCGTTTTTAGGGATCCAACATTCATACTGGAGAGCCCGTTTATAGGGATATAAAAATTCATCCTGGAGAGCCCAATAGGGATCCAACATTCACACTGGAGAGCCCATTCATGGGGATCCATCTTTCTTATAAACGTTAGTTCCAATACTAACGACTGAGACTAACGATTCAAAATAATAATACATCAGACGGCGAGAGACACACATAACTCGACACACGCACATATGCAAAAAAGAAAGGTCAAAAGTAAAAAATTAAAAATTGTGATTGTCACAGTTATCCGCCCTACACGCGGTATCGCCATAGAAGGCGATTTTAGGCTCTATCGTTGACAAGTAAGGGTGACTTAACTAACTGGGTAAAGGTTAAGATGGGGGTTCCCCAAGAGTCTTCTCTCGCTCCTACTTTATTCAATATTTACACTTCTGATCTAGGTGGCGAGTTGCAATTCTGCAAATATCATAAATATGCAGATGACATCAAGCTACACCTATCAAGACCGGCGTCCGATCTGTAAAATATGCTAGGCATGGTTCATATAGATATCGTTTTCGTGGCATATTGGGCTGTGGTCAACGGGCTCATGCTAAATCCGATTAAAACATACGAGATTGTCATTGGGCCGTCTGCCTCTCCCTCTCTGGAAGTGCTGAAATCATAATCCCTCTTAGGGTCGGCAATGTATCGATTGCCTTCCTTGATATTGTTAAAGATTTAGAATTTCTAATTAACCGAACTCTGTCCTGGATGGAACACGTAATGACCATATCGAGAAACACCTTTAGAATTTTACAGCAGCTACATAAAAAGAAAGACTCCCTTCCTACTTCAACCAGGATTCTATTAGTAAAAAGCCTAATTTTACCGGTTTTTGATTATGGCTGCTTAACAACGTGGGGTGGGATCCAACCCAAGTTATTATTTCCTGTTATTGGTGATGAACTTGAAATTCTAAACGGGAGAGATGTTTGAGAATCTATTTCAGAGTAATAAAATATTGTTTTTCAATGAAATTTTTTTTACAAATAATGCTTAGTAACAATCAATACCAGAAACAAATTTTTTCATGAACAAACAAAATCAAATACTAATTTTTTCTGGGGAAAAAAATCATCAAAATCAAATAGGTATACAAAATTTTCCTTTTGTGGGAAGCAAATTTTTGTAAGAAAAGTAGGTATTATGTTTCTCAATCGAATTATTCTGAAAGATCATCAGCATTCAGGCAGCCATAGCAAATCACTTTGTTATGCTCATCATGTAAAGATTTACCACATTTTTCCTGTCTTTCCTGACCTGCAAAGGCTAGAACAAGACTGGAATTGAAGGTACTGGGAAGGGGAAAGTGATCAGAAATATTCACGCATGCGCCGCTTGAAGTTATCAGAACTTGGGTGGGATTTCATCCATACGTTGTTCTTCTTGGGTTAAACAGAAAATTGGAACGAGCCCTAAATGCATGTATCCGTTTTATTTATAATTTACCTACAAGTGAACACATCTCTTCATATCGTCAAATAGCTGGGTTCTTGGTACTGGGTAAAAGAAGGCAATTTTTCATTGGTAACCTACTATACTCCTTATTCGCAGATGAGACCCTTCAATACATATTTGAATTATTCACCTTTGTTGATATAAAGCTTAACCAGGCAAGACTTCGTGATAGAGGTTTAATCCTAAAAATTCAAACACATGGAACTTGCAAAATGCACAGGTCGTTCATGATAAGGGGTGCCCGCCTGTAGAATAATACGAACTCACTGGTCGAAATTACACATCGGTAGTGACTTTTTTTACCATACCATACATTGACGGCCGGTTACTTTTACTCCTCTTGCTATTTCACTATTATGCAAATTGTCAAGTTGCTGTGCTTCGATACTTTTTAAGTTATTAATTTTCGCTTAAGCTAGCCTCGCACACACGCATGGACATATGTTACGGGACAACCCTAGCTGTAGATTTCGATGGGTTTAGTACATTTTTGTTCAACTAAGCTATTATTTTTATTTTTGGTTGGTTTATTTAATTTCAAAGTTTATTACTCACTACTTCTTTCGTATATATTCTGTTCTTTTACCTTATGAGTCTACGTTTAAGGACCTTAGATTTAAATAACTATGTATGATATAATTTCTGTTCCTTAGAGGGCTAACTAAGCCCTATGAACTTTTTAATCAATTACAAATTACAAAACTCGGGACGATTCGGCAAGTTTCAACAATACAGACTTCTGAATTAGATATGGCGAATTTCAAGTCACCAACCCTTCCAAGATTAGCAAGCACCTTGCATGAACGTTCCCAGTGGAGGCCATCATGGCCGGGTGGATGGTGACCCTCTTCACCCTCCACACGGTCAGGATCTCCTGCTCCAGCTCCGAATAATTGTGGATCTTCACATGTTAAGCACGTTTATCTAACCAGAAGACATCTGGACGATTGTGTCTGACTAGGTGGTCAGTCAGAATAGGCCTGTACCAGTAAAGGAGGTGGTTTTCGTGCTCTAGTGCTTTAACTGGGCTATATTTGTAGTAAGGCTCAAATCTCTCTAGTAAGCCAATGTTCAGGGCAATTTATTAGTGAATGATCCCATCAACATAATTATGTCTGCGCGTGTATTTTTGCGAAGCAAGCATCGTACAACCATCAATGATGTGCTCGCTGTTCTCATTGGGATCTCCACGAAGGCGGCATCTGCCAATCACTGCAGCTATACTGATGATGTGTTTGGGGGTGTTATTTGTGCAGCTGTTTACCCCGCCATTAAGCTGCCAGCTGCAAGTGTTATGGGTGTGTACAGGTCAACTCTAAAAATGTAGTCGTAGAGTGAGATGTTATTTATGTTTTGAAAATATTCGCGCAATTGCGTAAACTGAGAGTCACACCATTGACGAACATCCATGATTCCTCTTCCCCAAGCTTGCGTGGTAGAGCTATTCCCTCTAAAGCTGACCTCTCATGGTGCATTCAGTAGGAGAGGAATGGCATGGGTGTTAATTGCCTTTATAATGCTCTTCGCACTGAAGCCGAACGATAGAACTAGACTAAGGTGACCCGAAAAAGCAGTTTCAAGCACCTTTTTAATTGCAGAGTGGAGCGGGCCCCTTGACTGCAATATGCCAAGGTACCTGTACGATTCTTTATCAGTCATCGCCTCAATCAAAGCGCGGTCGTCCAGCATCAATGGAGTATTTACCTCTCCACGGGACAAATGCAGCTTTCTTCATTTGTCCAAGCTTCGAAACATCCTGATATCATAAGAGAATTGCAGCAAGATGTTACGTAGGCTGTTCAGTTTCGACTCTGAGCTTGCGTAAACCTTTATGACATCCATGTACAGGAGGTGAATTAGTTGACACTCATCCACTTCCGCCTCAATTTTAAACCCATAGGATGTGTTTTTGAGTGTCCAACTGAGTTGGTTCAATGCTTAACAAAACATAGTGCGCTGAATGAATCATCTTCGAAGATTCCTCATTTAATGGGCAAGGGCCGGGTATCCAACGACTAAAACATTTAATCCTTGTTCACCTCTTATATGTCTTACGGACTTGAAGTAAATAATCGTGTACTATTGAGGAAAACGCCTGTTGGTAGCCAATTGTGAGTTGGTCCTTGCAGTCACGGGAGCCTCAACAGCAACTTTTTGATTCTTCGGAGAGAACATTGTAATCTTCACAGTATTGATAGACAAAGTCAGAAATAATAGCCGTGAGACACTTATAGAAGCCCACCCAAAGGTTGTAGATGCGGTTCAAAACCATCGAACGCGCAGAGCTCCTGACACTGGGTCGGTAAATAGTGCCGATCACCATAGAGTTCGGGGTGCAGAAATTAATTTAGATGGAAACACGACGACGAACCAGCGAAATTACTCACATTGACTGGACAATTCGACTCAAGGATGACTTGCTCGAATGCTACGATTCCAGCATTATCCCTGTTCACGGAGGCTAAATGGCGCGTATGCACACTCTGTAGTGCCTGAAACACCCAGAGATTTAGCACATTTTGCAACAGTCTTTGCGAAATCAAGCTGCCTATCACTCGAAAACTGGATATGAACGCAGAGCGCTTCCCCAAACGCTGCATGAACAAGCTGCAGACAAAAAAGAGGAAGCGACATTAAAACCAATCGCGAGAAGAATGCACCTCCTGAGATTTGATAGCGGTTTCAGGACAAGGAGGTTCCTACTAAGCCGAAAAATCTGTTTAAAATGGTAGAGCCGCCATCTGGACCATCAAGTGTTCAGTTTATGATGCGGCAGGAGCATTGGCTGATTCAAATCAAAGGCTGAAACCAACGATAGATCAAAAGACCAAATGACGCTTGAATAAACTGAACAAGATTTACTGGGCAAGATAGACTATGTCGCGTATTCAGTGTGTGATTGACTTTCATAAAATTTAGTAGGCCGTTTACGGAAAGGGTCCGAAAGTTTGACCATAAAGTGAGGATCTACCATCACACACTGAACAAGTCACAGCTGCTGGTTATCAAGCATAACATTATTGACAAAATACGGGTATTATCTGACGCAAGGAGGAGAATACAGAAGAGGAAGGGATGGGTCAAAGAAAATCAACAGTTTCTCGCTGACTCATCGCGCCTCTTCAGCGATTTCCCTGTTTTTGTCAAAAATCGACCTAAGCCCGGCAAGGTGGAGACTATTTGGAGAGAGATTTAGAAGATTCAAATTGAAGGAAGACACTGAGAATATCAACAGCTTTCAAGGAGCTATGTACTCCTACCGAAGAAAGGCAGCTTGTCCAACCCAGGGAACTACAGGCCAATAACTTGTCTGAACGCACTGTATAAGATCCTTACAACTATCTTGAACAAGAGGATGTTGTGGAGAATTAAGCTTATGTGGAGAGAGATGTACGAACAACGTGGGTCGAAGAAAGGTGTAGCAGGCTGCCGAGAGAACCTGCTAATTGACAGGTGCGTCTGCAAAGAGGCAGGAGTCCACCAGCGCTGCCTGTCGATGGTCTCGATTGACTACCGGCAAGCTTTCGATTCAACCTCTCATAAACTTGCCATCTGTCTGTTGGAGAGCTTGAAGGTTCAACCACACATAGTGAGATGCATAGAGAGATTGATGCTTCTTTGAAAAACTAGATTTACTATCTCATCTGGAAATTATCGTGTGACAGCAAACAACGTCACTTTCCAGAGGGGCGTCTTTCGGGGCGATACAATGAGCCCTTTGCTTTTTTGCAGCACACTTCTGCCTCTATCTCTCGTACTACGAAATTCTTCTGGATACCTCTGTGGCGACACTAACCAGTTATTAGGCACATTGACACTGGAGAGACCTATCCGTACCTAGGCGCGCCTGAGAGCCGCCTTCAGGATATAACATTAGTCAAAGAAATTCTTCGAAGCAGATAACAGCATCTCCTTCGACAGATTTTGTCTTCCAATCTGTCGGCGTTGAACAAGGTATCTGCGACTAACATGGTAGTCGTCTCGGTTCTACTCTACTCGTTTGGGGTAGTTCCATGGGGGAAGCACGAGCTCACGATCTTTGACATTGTCACGCGTAAGATCTTGCATATGCAGAAGAGCATGCGTATCAATTTGTCCGTTCCGCGATTGTACATCCCACACCGTCCGGGCGGGCGCGGACTTTGAAGTCTCTGATGTTATCATAACCGAGACCTTTGCCCTGAATCTTTACATCAGAAGTGAGGAAAGTGCATTACTTCATCTAGATGCCTCACTTTTAAAAGCCCAAGTAAAGGAAGCACAGGTCAAAAACATCCGCGAACAGCTCCTCGACAAGAAAATGGACGCAAAACTTTGACATAAATGTAGAAGATCAGCCCTATCAGCAGAGTAGGAATAGAGTAGGATTAAAAGATGCAAAAATTCGAAAAATTCCATTCCCGTGAATTGAATCAGTTTCAGAATCAATTTTCAAGTGTGAAATCTGCAACCACCTCCTATGATTTTTATTGGAACTGCATTATGCTATTATTTAACACACCCTTTATTTATATTCTATCATTGAATTGTTTCACTGAAGTCCGCCGCGCCGGAAGAACCAGGTATTTAATAGAAAATAATAATGTTCACTTGTACGTTGAAATCTTCAATCATATTCTTTTCCAGCCTTTTTAACAGGTAGTTCAACTTGTTAAGAATGCCCACTTTTCTGTTCTTCTCGGAATTTTGTTTGGTAAAAAAAAAACTTCTTTATTCAAGTACGACTAAAGACTATCCTTTTGATTATTTTATTTAGATTTAATAAACATGTCTTGAGATACTCATGTCTTATTTCTGATTTGCCTATTGAGATTCAGGAGATCAAAATAAGTTTGAATATATATTGCAAGCAGTGTTGTAAACTTTAAAATGTCATAATGTTGCTTTCAGAAAAGAAGTATTCGGTGTCCTACAATGAGAAAAACCGTCTAACTCTCGTCTGTTTAAGACGTGAATATATATTTCGAACTGTCTACCGTTACGAAATGTTCTGTAACACTAACCCCTTTTTCCAGCTCGTTCAGGGCTAAAACGACGGAAAGTTTCGTAATAATGGCCCTAAGCTATACTTGACTGGTTACTTTCACGGAAAATTTCGTAATACTTATCAGTGCCTTTATATTTACTGAAGAAAAAAATGTTACAGATTTAGGTTTTGAAAATCCAGGCTCTACTCACGAGTACCGAACATATGACTTACCTATCGCCGCTGGATTCAATACTGGCAAATGAGATTCGAGTTGTCCACTTGGTCTGGTGTTCGCTGCTAAACGAAGCTCTGTGTGTAGTTCGCCTAAAAGCTGCACCACCTTCGGATCTGTCTAAAAATTAATTCCATGGTTCTATCATTGAGTTTGATTCTATCATTGACTTTGAAACAATTAGCAAAAACTACCAGATAGTATATAGTGATGTCATTTTTTCATCTTCATTTTAATGAGTATTAATAAAAGAAAAACGTTATAAAAATATATGCGTATGTAGATATGAAAAGGGTCCTTATGGCCGTTTCTAGTTTAGGTTACTGGTGGGAGGTTGCGGTCCAACATACTATTTCTTGAAACTGGGCGTGAGAAGTTCGACTACAAAAATCTGTCAAATTCAAGTTCAGGGACGAACCTCTGACGGGGTTCAGGGGAGGAGACCCGGTGGGGTTCGGGGTGAAACCCCGTTGGAGGGTTTGGGGGGCAAAGCCCCTTATTAAAAGAAAAAACCAAATACGAATTATCTTCTAAATAGTTACGAAAGATAATAAGTCAGGGATATTCTCAATTTTCGTCCATGGCTGAAATTTCTACGAGAGTTCATCAAAATAGTTTCGCCGCTTCGATGATTTCTGGTGTTTTATTAACTTCACATTCACTATCGCTCATACTCATTTTACATTTACATATATTCAGTCACAGCTGAAGAGTGCGCGAAGAACTTATCCCACTTAGTTGTACGCACTTATGGTACATATGGCTGCGTAGTACACTTGTACGGCACTTACAGATGCGCAGTAGGGTGGTCCAAAATAACGTATTTTCGAATGTTGACCATCCAATGCTAGAAACTGAATCTTCATAGTGTGAAAGCTCTTGTATATTTTTTTTCAGATTTTTAAACAAATAATTGAGCAAGCGCATCGCTAATCAATTTCTTATAGACTTTAACATAGAAAACCTTCTATTTTTCTTCATGTTTTAATTCATCATATACATTTTTGAAATAAAATAATGAAATTTGGGACATGTAATATACAGGCTATAAGAATGAGCATCAAAAATTGTGTTTATTAAAAAACTAATTAGAAGTGTTATTTTGTGATCTACAAAAATGATGGCCGAAAATGATGATTTTCAGGAGCTCATTTTGGGCCATAAATGTAGGTTTTTTTGGTTAAGAATTACAACAGTTGTTCTTCATAGAGTCAAGAGTTGATCATTCAAAAATAGATCATTTTGAAGTTCAATATCAATAAGATAATTAAAGTTATACGAGTATCCGATTATGTCCCAGAGCAAAATAAAAGAAATAGATATTTGGTCTATCAAGTATTGAAAAAATAAACTGATGTAAAATAAAAAAATTAGAAAAAAAATAAATTGTTTAAAAAATTAAATTGTTTGAAAAATAAAATTATTTAAAAAAGTAAAAATGTTTAAAAAATAAAATGTTAGACAAATTAAAAGATTTGTTTATCAAATAAAACTGTTTAAAATATAAAATTGTTTACAAAAAAAATTGTTGCAAAAAGAAAATTTGTTGAAAAAAGAAAATGGTTTAAGAAATTAAATTGCAGAAGAAATGAAATTTAAATGTCACTATTTGTAATTAATGGAGTTTACGTAAAATTTAACTAATTAATTATAATTGTTTAACTAAATTCAATCATTCATTCCTCTGTAACTCAATTAAGTTTGTCAAAGTTTTCAGTAATAATTCCTAATTTAAAATATTGGGTTATTACTACCAAAATTTTGATGAATTACTATAAAATAAATGATTGAACTCAGGTAAACAATGAATAATCTGTTAATTACATAAAATTTACATAAATTAAACTCATTATAACTAGTGAAATATAAAAGATTATAAATTATTATAATTGGTACAATTTATTGCATTATTCTTATAAATTTATTACTTATTTCTTCAGAATTTTAAATATTGGCAACGGTCTCAATAAAATCTAAATTCCTAAAAAATCGAAGGATTAGCCTAGAACAGGTGAAAAATATACAAAGTTGGAAATCTGGTGGTTAAATAACCACAGGAAACGATGAAATCACAACGACAGGCCGGCGAAACGCTCGTGTGTCTTGAGGACACAAGCGACCCGAGGATGACAGCTTTCTGCATCTATCTCGCAAATGTCTTGGCATATTTTTGGCACGCGAGTATGGCTTTAAGGTTACGAACCAGTGATTGTTTCGCACCTCCGACAGCACCTATCACAAAGACAATTACTTGTGCCGAATATTTTGGGTACAGTCGTTGCAGCTCCCTTTTAAGGTATTGATACCTTTCCTCCTTTTCTTTCTCATTGGCAGTGATGTTGTATTCGGACGGAGCCTAGAATTCGATGACGAATATGGTTCGTTTCTCGAAGTCTTGGAGAACAATGTCAGACCTCGAGTGTGTAACGGAGACTGCTGTCCGAAAATCGTTGTTACAGAAAATTTGGCAGTTCTCGTTTTGGACAATTGACTCTATCTCCCTTGGAGCGTTCGGAAGGGCAAGGTCACGGCCAATACCGTAAGAGCGACAAAGATGGTAATAAAGCACTCTTAGGGCCGCATTATGTCTGTAGATATAAGTCGTTCCTGCGTGGGTGGGCCACCCCGATAGTATGCGAAGATATAACCCTCTGTACCTGAATTAAGCCCTGATGATCTGAGAAAAGCAAAAGTTTGCTCTTTCGACAAGGACTGTTTTTCTACATTTCGGTGAAAGTTTCCGTGCATTATCTTGTCGAAAATGTTGGTAACATTTTGCAACCTCTGCTTTCTTCAATTCGGCTTTTATGCATATGCATGATTTTACGTGTGGTGACATCAAGAGCCTTAAGTTCGTTCTTCGTCCATTGAACCACCCCAAACGAGTAGAGTAGAACCGGGACGACAAGCATGTTAGTCGCAGATACCTTGTTCAACGCCGACAGATTGGAAGACCAAATCTGTCGAAGAAGATGCTTGTATCTGCTTCGGCGAGACTCCTTTACTGATGTTACCCCAGTTACGCCCAGGTATGTATAGGTCTCTCCAGTGTTAAGCTATCTAATAACACTTATATCCACAAGCTCAGGGTCCTTCGGAACGCCAACAATCTTTCCTTTCTTCAGATGAATTTTGGAACATTTATCCAATCCAAAGTCCATCCCAATCTCTTCTGTGTACTTCTTGATGATATTTATAGCAGTTTGAAGTTTGATTTTCAGAGGCATAGATCTTCAGGTCATCGATATTAAATACATGAGTGACCTTATTCTCGCGCTGGTTAGTGTCGCCACACAGGTATTCAGAAGAATTTCGTAGTGCGAGATGTAGAGGCAGAAGTATGATGCAAAAAAGCAAAGGGCTCATGGTATCGCCCTGAAAAACCCCCCTCTGGCAGGTAACGTTATTCGTTGTCACACGATAATTTCCAGATGAGATGGTAAATATAGTTTTCCAAAGAAGCATCAATCTCTGTATGCATCTCACTATGTGTGGATGCAGCTTCAAGCTTTCCAACAGACAGATGATAAGTCTATGAGAGGTTGAATCGAAAGCTTTCCGGTAGTCAATCCAGGCCACTGACAGGAGACGCGTTGATGGGCTGCAGCGTCTTTACAGACACACCTGTCAATTAGCAGGTTTTCTCGACCGTCTGCTACACCTTTTTTCGAGCCACGTTGTTCGTACATCTCACGCCACACAGGCTCAATTCGTTGAACAATCCTGTTGTTTAGGACAGCTGTAAAGCTCTTATACAGCGTGTTCAAACAAGTTATTGACCTGTAATTTTCTGGGCTGGACAAGTTGCCTTTCTTCGGTAGGAGTATAGTGCGTCCTAACACCAGCCACTGCGGAATGGGCGTCTCCGACTTTAAATGTGAGGTGAATATGCGGGCCAAATGTTGGTGTATAGAAGTAAACTTCTTCCACCAGATGTTCGTGATACAATCTGGTCCAGCACCGGAAAAGTTCTTCGTGCCTCTAAGCGCTTTTTTCAACTTTAGTGTTTTCGGGATCTTGTATACCTCTCTCCAAAAAGTCTTTACCTCGTTAAGCTTACGTGGATTTTTAACAGAAACAGGGTGACCACTGAAGAGGCGAGATTGGTCAGCGAGAAACTTTTGATTCTCCCTGATCCATCTCTCCCACTACTGTATTCTCCTCCTTGCGTCGGATAACAGCCGTATTTTGTAAACAATATGCTGCTTGAATGTCAGCAGCTTTGACTTGTTCAGTGTGTGATTCAAGATCCTCAGTCTTTTGATCTTTTGATCCATCGTCGGTTTGAGCCTTCGATTTGAATCAGTCAAAGCTCTCGCAGTATCATAAACTGAGCAATTGACGGTCCAGAGGTCGGACTCTGCAAGATTTCTCCACGAAGGGAGGCATCCAATTCAGCCAGATCTTGGGGCTTAGGAGGAACTTGCATGTTAATGTTCCTTCTTGTCCTGAAATCGTGATCATCTCTCAGAAGGTGTCTGCTTTCCGCGGTTGGTCTTAATGTCGCTTCCCCATCTTCGGCTGCAGCTGGATCAAGCTGCGGTTAGGGAGGCGCTCCGCGTACATATCCATTTTTCCAAAGGTAGGCACGTTGATTTCGCAACGATTGAATCGAAACGTGCTGAAGCTCGGGGTGTTTCTGGCACCACAGAGTATGCATACGCGCCATAAAGCCTCGGTGAACAGGGATAATGCTGGCATCGTAGCAGTCTAGCAAGTCATCCTTGAGTTGATTCGTCCACTTAATGTGAGCGTTTTGCCGGTTCGTCATCGTGTTTCCATCTAAATTATTTTCAGCACCCCAAACTCTAGGATTGATCGGCATTGTTTGCCGACCCATTGTCGGGTGCTCTGCGCGTTCGATCGTTTTGAACCGCATCTACAACTTCTTGGTGTTTTGGTGGTGTTATTGTTGTTACCACGAGCGCGTGCAAGGATAAGGCTGCATACTCTGAGAGGTCGCCCGGTATCCGAGAGTCACCGTTTAAGGCACATCACCCAGGTGCCATTCAGGTTTCGGCACGGTTGTTACGCCTCCGCTTAGGGGTTATTCCTTCGGGGCCATCCCTGGACAATTGTCCGCGACTGCTTATTAATTATTGTAACCATATTCAGCAGAAATCCTCGGTACAGGGACCCTCTATCCGCAAACCGAGGACGCGTTCTGTGGCTTTGTCATAGGCCCTTCAGTACTATACCAAAGGAATTGAAACCGAAACCGAATGGTTATGGAATATAGACGGTAAATCACATTCATGGCCACGTCTCACAACCGCGAGATGGGTGGTATACATATACCACTGATTATGTATATTATGTATCATATTATATACTGCGTAGCCCTACGTTCTGTAGAACTCTACTGTGCATCTCTACGTATCACAGGAATCTACAGCATAACCTTATGTACCATGTATGTCCACTAGGGGTAATCATAAAACTAAAATAGACAAATACAGTCAAATCTGGATTTAGCGCCGGTTTTGGGGCTGACCTTGACGTTAAATCCAGAGTCTCGGAACTATTTTGTCTCTCTCCTGTTTTATCTCTCTCTGCTTTGTCACGATTGAGTGCACATCGCACATCCCCCCGCAAACGCATCTCACGTATCCCCACGGCGTAGCATCAATTCTCGGAAGAGCACAATCCAGGGGAGCGAAGTCCCGGTTTCACTGTAATCAAATTCTTTCTTCGTCCCTTGATGAAACATGAAATGAATTAATCTAATTCAATTCAATTGAAAAAATCTATTTAGAAAATTCTTATTCTAATATCATCGTGGATGCCATTTTTTTAAAATGTTTCTGATATGAGTCTGAAAAATCTCCTCAGATCTTGACACATTTTCATATACGAGGTGTCTAGGTTAACTGAAAATGTTTGCTATATTCATCAAATTGTGGTGAACCCAGACACAATTATTTTAAGACACAGGTTTTCAGCTCCTAAAAAATGACAAGAGTTTTTCCTCGGCATTCCAATACTTCCTGCTAATACCTTAAAGTTGAGCAGTTTTCAATTTTGCTGTTTATATATTTTTCTATCTTTCAACGTTTTGTCCGAGTTATTTACAATATTCTTTAAAGATATCTAAACAAAAATAACTATCAAAAAAGCATGAAAATTAATTTATGGTTCGCCTACTTTCTTTCCGTTGTTTATTCTTACAAAAAAGTGCCTGAGTTTAGAAGATTTTTTCAAGCGATCTAGAAAGAAAAATATTTTGAACCGAGATTTAGATCAAAGACCTTAGATGTTCAGGAAACTTTTTAAAGTTAGCTAAAAAAAAGATAAGTTAAAAAGGCAAAAAACTCAATGTTTTAAGAACTCGCTAAACTATTTATTCCCTAGGCATCACATTTTTTTCAAATGTATTTTTAAGAAAAGAAAGTCCTTAAATATTGAAAAAATGGAATCATATCGGCCTAGTGAAAAAAGTTTGTGGTTTGGCATCCGAAAAATGTAGGGGAAAAATGTTGATATTGGTTAATATCTTCTGTTCACTTTTTGAATGATAAAACTCAAACTTTTGAAAATTCAAAAAAATTACCTGTTGGTTAAAAAATGATATCAATGTTTTTATATGTACAGTTTTTGTTAGTGAGGGGCCGTTCAACCAATAAGTAATAGTAATAGTGTATGTAACTTTAATATTATCGCAAAACTGGAGCTCCCGCCCCCTGTAGGCGTTACATTTTTCTTAAACATCCCCCTTAACAGTAATCACTAATCAAATATTATTTTTTTAAATTTGGTTTATTTTAGAATTTTTTGAAATGCACAAAAAACATGTTTTTTGAATTGAGTTAAATGCACCACACTTTTTTGGATAAAGTTGACTGTGTCCAACGTGAAATTTCTTCAGTTTGAACAAAAGAAACGTCATTATTTTACTTTCGAAGAAAGAATTTTTTGGTTTAAAACGTTTTAAGCTCGCAAAAAAAATCAAATATCCCAAAATCACAACACTTCTTTCTGAAAGAGCAAAATGATAACCGGTTTCTTTGGTTCAGGCGGAAGAAATTACAAGTTCAATGTATTTAAGTATTTCCAAAATGTGCCCATATGACTCAGTAACAAAATAAAACGTGTTTTTGGGCTTTTCAAACAATTCACTGAACACAGGAAAATTCGCCATCATTTTTTTAACAGTAGAATTTTTTTTTAATTTTCAAATCCAAAAACCGACCAGAAAATATTAAAAAAGTATCTAAAAATATGTCAAAATTTGGGAAGACATTAGTCGGCTTCAAATTTTATTTTCCTTTTTTAGGATGATAATACCCCACTTTTCCGCATATTATTAATTTTAATTACAAATATTTCGTATTTTCAACTCGCCATAATATCTAGCTCGCAATTATTAATAATCTTTTACTTTTACAACAAAATCACTAAATAAACATTGTATTATTTCAATACTTTCACACTACTGGTTCTAAGAGTTACTTTAGTGGTATGCTGGAATCAAATTAATCGGATTAAATTTCGAAGGGATGTGTTTTAAGCGCGGCTCTACTAGGTGCCTATTGGGATATGCTTTATTCAAAGTGCTAGAAGTACGAAATTGCTTTTCAAACAGGTTTTATTATCACAATTGTTTAAGATTCGTCTCAAATTCCCACTGCATACAGGACTATAGATAGATAATTGGACTTTGAAGGCTTCTATAGGTCAATATTTTTATATAAACAATTTTTTATCCACACCATTGTTTCAGGGACACTTTAGAAAATCAGCATGCTAAATTTGAAACATTTGTAACTTTTTGTTACAAATTTATTTCTATTTGAATACCCGCAATTAATTATGCATGCCTAATTCTTTAAATTTAAACAATAGTCATCCACAACAATTTTATTTGCCTCATACAGTTAAGTCTCCTATAAACTTTGACTCTCAAAGAATTTAAATGTGAAATTAAAACTTAATTTTTTTATTGAATAATTTCTAATAATTTATTAAAAAGCGAAAAAATATCAACCGGAAATGTCAATAAAAAAAAAACAGTGGCACTCTCATGGCATGACGTCACGCGCCTTCAAAGCTGAAGAAAATATATAGCCAGTCTAAACAATCGAAATAACGTATCATCAACAGTTTTTGGACAAAAGGGTGTATTTTTATGGAGTATCATTATGCCTGGATACGTTAAAGCCAGTTCAGATGATTT
Source organism: Andricus coriarius (assembly GCA_932066315.1). NCBI lineage: Eukaryota > Metazoa > Arthropoda > Insecta > Hymenoptera > Cynipidae > Andricus > Andricus coriarius. Next base: position 1,830 of record CAKNWT010204722.1, on the reverse strand, counting down.
TCCAAAAGTGATTACGCTTATGATAAGTGATGTTTTTGCGAAGTGTTCCAATTTCAACGTTGCTGAGACTCGAGATGTGAAAGCGAAAAAGTAAGTAAATAGGATGAATGACGTCAACCCTTTAAAAAATTTATTTTTATTTATTTAATTTATTAATTTAGAATGATAATTGCTTTAGGCGAATCGTAACATATACATGCAACATTAGCAATATTGCATCCAGAAAACCTAACCTCTTCTTTTTATAGAAGCATTTATCAATACTTCTATAAATTTGTTATAAAACTTATAATTATAAGATTTATAAATACTTTATTTTATGTTGTCAACAAAAAAATATATTTTATATTTTTATATTCAAAATAAAAATATTCACTTATCGTTGAAATTATCTTCGCAGCAATATACTGTTGACGTTAAAGATGTAGGGTACACGTCACGCCGGACAATTGAGTGTCCGGATGCAATAAGGGCACATAAAATTTTCTCGTGCAAAAAGAAAGTCCCCTGGAGGCTTTTAACAAAATTTTCGAATTTTAATTTTTAAATGATATATCTGGATCTGAAATTTGATTGCGCATCTTTTTTCCTCTAGATAAAAAGATGTAGCTTCTTTAGTTTACAAATTAAAGCCGAAAAACTGACTTAAAAAAAAGTCAATTTTAATCCGTTTTTCAGTTCAACTCGACGAACGTCCGTTCGTCAGTTTTTGGAATTTTTGAATTAAATTTTCAGACAATGCGCTTTAGGGCATCCTTCGATTGGTAGAATAAAAGGAATTCAACAAAAAAAAAATTGAAAAATTGTTATTAATTTTTTTCTGATGCTCAGCGTGAATCGGACTTTTGTAACTTCCAGCGTTTCGTTTATAGAGGGAATTTTGAGCAAGGAAAAACTGCTCGCGACACAAATGCGGAGAAAACTGTGATAAAGTTTTTGGGAAAGTTTCAGACCAAAATATTCAATAGTTTAGGAGTAGTTGTGATTTTAGTTAATGTCAGCGCTGGCCTTCTCGAGTGTACTATAGGACTCTGGGGCTTGCCGCCGTGACACGTTCTCGCGCTAGTGAGTTTTTTCTTACAGTACGATATTAACTAAATTTCTTAGTTAGTGAATAACAATTTAACGATGGTAAGTTGATAAAATAGTCATGAATTTTATAAATTTTGCATGTATTTTGGGGGTTTATTTAGATTTAACTGTAACATGCATACTCTAATGTACACACGATGTTTATACCTGCATTCGGTTCAACTTCGAAGCGACCTTGAACATTCGCTTTGTAAACAAATCTATGCACACGCTAAATTAAAACAGATCAGTTAGTCCTTAAATCTTTACTGGATATTGCGCATCTAAGTGTAAAGATTATATTAAATCTATTTGTATATGTTTTTCTAAATAAAAGTGAATAATTAAAAAAGTGACAAAGTGGCCAAGTCTTCGACAACTCCAATTACAGTCCAAGCTCCGAGAATGGCCGTTTTCGGGGCTGTAGGGGAGTATAATTCCAAGAAGCCATGAACCCCCACTCTACGCGCGGTCACGCTCGACTGCGTGGATAAAAATTCAGCTGACCAACTCCGAAAAAGACCGCGCGTCGGGTAGGTTAAAAATCTATCTCGAACATCGTTTTATGTACCTATAGTCGACATTTTATGCGTACAAAAGTGATTCATGTTGGATTATTTCCTTATAAGCCCGAGCTTAAAGGTATGTAAAACATTAAAATCGATCATTAGCTAAGGTATGTTCGATTCTTAGACTAAATGTAAACAAAGCATCAAAATGACCAATATTTCACCTCACTTTTAACGTAACCTGTGAAAT
>CAKNWT010204721.1:0-14817 GCA_932066315.1 Andricus coriarius | reverse complement strand
GGCAGATGCAAACCGTAAAAAAAACGACGGTTGATCATAAGACCAAACGACGAATGCATCAACTCAGCACAAAGATAGGCTGGGCCAGACAGTACGCGTCCCGCATTCAGTGTGTGATTGAATACATAACATCCGGCAGAACTTTCACTGCCAAGGTTCGACAGTTCGCGCGCGAGCTACGGATCTGTCATCACACGCTTAACAACTCAAAGCTACTGACCATCAGGCAGCATATTGTTGACAGAATACGAGTATTATCTAACGCCAGGAGAAGTCTAGAGCGGAGAGAGAGGTGAATCAGAGAAAATCAACAGTTTTTATCTGACCCATCTCGACTCTTCCAAGACCCTCCAGTTATTGTCGACCACCCGCCCACACCAGAGGAGGTCGAGGCATTTTGGAGAGAAGTCTACGAAGTCCAGCATCCACTGAAAGAACACTCAAAGAATATAAATAGCTTCAAGGAGCTGTGCAGTGCCCTCATAACACCTGAGGAAGAATGCCCACCTATCACTCCCGAGGAGGTGAAAAACGTATTAAGAGGCATGGAGAACTATTCCGCTCCATCACCAGATGGTATGAAGAACTTTTGTTGGAAGAAGTTTCCTTCAACCCACCAGCATCTGGCCCGCATTTTCACCTAATAGCTAAAGTCGGAAGGGCCTATTCCGGAGTGGTTGGTAGAAGGGCGCACAGTGCTCCTGACGAAGATGGGCAACTTAGCTGATCCTAAAAATTACAGGCCAATAACTTGTCTGAACACACTGCATGAGATCTTTACAGCTATCCTAAATGATAGGATTGTTCGGACAATTGGACCTGTGTGGCGAGAGATGTGCGAACAACGTGGCTCAAAGAAAGGCGTAGCAGGATGTCGGGAGAACATGCTCATCGATAGATGTGTCTGTAAAGACGCAGCATTCTATTAGCGTTACCTATAGATGGCCTGGATTGATTACCGGAAAGCTTTTGATTCAACCTCCCATAGACTTGTCATCTGTCTGTTGGAAAGCTTAAAGGTTCATCCACACATCGTGAGGTGCATAGAGAGATTAATGCCGCTTTGGGAAACCAGATTTACTATCTCATCCGGAAAACATCGTGTGATCACTGACAGTTTTACCTTTCAGAGAAGTGTGTTTCAGTGCGACACCATGAGCCCTCTCCTCTGTTGCCTCACATTATTGCCACTATCTCTCGCACTTCGCCATTCTGAAGGGTACCTCTGCGGCAAACCTGGAAATCGAAAACATAAAGTCACTCATGTATTTTACATGGATGATCTTAAGATCTATGCTAAGAATCAAGAGAAACTACATCTAGCTCTAGACATTGTCAAAGAGGACAGTCAAGAAATTGGAATGGAGTTTGGGTTAGAAAAATGCGCCAAGGTTTACCTGAAGAAAGGAAAACTTAATGGAATCCCGGACGACCCTGAGCTCGTCGACAGAAGCGCTATACGACACCTTGGCGCTGGAGAGACCTGGGCGTGCCACAGAGCCGCATTCAGGACGTGACATCTATAAAGGATACTCTCCGATGCGGATACAAACGTCTCATTCGACGGATTTGGTCTTCCGAACTGTCGGCGAGGAACAAAGTATCTGCGACGAACATGCTTGCCGTCCCGGTATTACTTTATTCATTTGGAGTGGTTCCATGGACAAAGGACGAGCTCAGATCCCTCGATATCGGGTCCGGAAAGGTTATGCATATGAACAAAAGCCTGCACCTTAAATCTTCTGTTCCGCGACTTTACATCTCACGCCGTCAAGGTGGTCGCGGAATACTAAATCTTGAATGTCTTCATAACAGGATTATTTTAGGTACAGCACATATAGTCGCAAATGGGGAAGACCCTCTTCTTAAAATGGTCAGGAAACACGAAGAAGTGGGCAAAGGGGCGTTTCTCTACAAACCAGCGGAGGAGGCTGCTGAAACACTCGGCCTTGACTTCAATCTTAGGGATGAGCAAAGTGCATCAAACCTTATCCATCTCGAGTACTCACTCCTGAAGGCCCGGATTAAGAAAGCACAGGAGAAAAACTTCCGCGAACAGCTCCTCGAGAAGAAGATGCACGGCATCTTCCACAGAAATGTGGAGGATCTCTCGATGTCGTATGAGCTAACATTTGCTTTGCTTAAATCACCCGGATTGAAGTCGGGCACGGACGGTTTCATTTTTGCATGCCAAGACGGTGTCATTTCCACTCTAGCATACCGTTGCCACATTTTGAGCCAAGACATTCCCGATGATAGCTGCAGAGCGTGTCATGCACACTTCGAGCATCTAGGACACATACTATCTGGTTGTCCTATTCCATGCGGGAACGACCTATATCCAAAGGTACAATGCGGCACTAAGAGTGCTTTATTACCATCTCTGTCACTCTTACGGCATCAGCACAAATACCGCTCCGCTAAACGCTTCTAGGTAAATAGAGTCAATTGTCGAGAATGAGAAGTGTCGGATATACTGGAACTTCATATTCTCGACAATTGTTTCTGTTGCGCACTCGAGGCCTGACATTGTTCTTCTTGACTTCGAGAAACGAACAATGTTCGTTATCGAATTTTCGGCACTAGCTGACAAAAACATCATAGCCAAGGAGAATGAAAAGAAAGAGAGGTATAAAGAACTTATAAGAGAGTTGCGACGGCTATACCCGGAATATTCCGTTAAGCTAATCGTCTTGATCATCGGTGCTCTTGGAGGTGCCAAGGTTTCACTTGTTAATAGCCTGAAATGCATCCCTGCGTGTCAAGAAAATGGTAAGACACTTGCGGGGAAAATGCAGAAGGCGTTCGTCCTTGGGTCGCTTCGTGTTCTCAGGGTGCACGGGACTTTTGTCGGATCATCGTATTGAATTCGTTGCTGACTGTAACCACCTATCTCACGTTCATGAGACGTGGTTACGGCTGAAATTTTACCGCGATTTTGCTGGTAGCGGGTGCAATTTTTCAGATTAGCACCTGCTCCCAGCGAAATCCTGCGGTTGTCCTTATGACAAACTTGATTATATACCTCTCAACTAAAAATAAATTTTTCAGAAAAGAAGGAAAAAAGAATTTTATTAAAATGTTGAGTTTTCAAGCCAAAAAGACAAATTTCTAACAAAATGGTTGAATTTTCAACAAAGTAATTTAATCTTGAACCAAATAATTAAAGTTTAAAACAAAGACGAATTCTTAACCGAGTAGGTTAAGGGAGAGAGGGCCTGTAAGCATTCAATCAAAAGATCATGAAAAATCGTTTATAGTAATTAATTAATGAATTAATAATAACTAATTAGGCAAATCACAAAAAATTATATACTCTAAATTAAAGGAAAATTTATCATTTTTAAGGAATGGCTTAATTTATCATTTAACATGCTTCCTTTGTACTCTGAACCCACCTTTTTCCAGGAATTTAATAAATTTTTCTGTTTAAAATTCTAACTTGTACACGGAAAATCATAAACACGGATATTCTGAATTATAATATTCACTAAATACCACAAATATGCGTTCAGAGTTCAAATTATGCATCTTGAATGGTGAATTAGCCATTTGATTTTTTCCGTAACCGAATTGCAAAATAAAAATAAGATATTCAACTTTGAAACCTGTAAAAAATGAACTTGAATTAAAAGCCTTTTTAAATATATGACATAAAATGATTATTTCTCTTATTTTTTAAAAATTATTTCATTAATTAGATTAACATAAACATGACAATAAAGTGCTAGGACGGCATCTAAAGATTTTGCATCAATTTTTCTGAATTCAAGTATTAAATAATATAATTATAATTGAATATTAATTATTAATTTTTAATTATTACAAACTCAATATCATTTTAACCGAAAATAAATGTAAACTAAGTAAATATAGCTTTAATATTTCTATGAAACTTAAATCTTTTATACTTTATTTGAATTCTTTTGCCCAGTTGGAATCGAATTTTTTCGAACTGACTGAATACTTGTAAAGTCGAGTGAAAAGACTTTCAAAATCTCGAATTCGAATAATTTTTTTTCGATTCGAACTGGGCTTTTCGAAAATATGTAAATCGGCTTTATACGAATATAAACTGGTTATTAGTACGATTCGAATCACTTTGCACAGTCCTAGTTTTCAAATAATGGTTACTAAAATGATCATGAAAATAAATTTATAGTCAAATTATTTTCAGCGTAATTGCAAAGTTTGGGTATGTTTTTAAATTGAGAACATTTATTTATTTATATATGTAGTATATGAGTTCCAATTTATCAGATGTACCTGGTCGAATGCTGCAAGGAACTTTCTTCAATAAGGATAGGCCTCAGTACCTGAACTATGCTGGGATTGGTTCGTTTGATTTGGGACCTGAAATCACTCACGCTATCGATAACCAAGGTAGACAATTTGACAAAAGTGGAAACTTTAAGGATTGGTGGACTCCAGAAACAAATAAAAAATATCTTCAGAGAGCTGCTTGCATCACTGAGCAGTACGGAAGTTATACTGTCAAAGAAGCCGGCGTCAAAGTATGTATATTTAAGGTTTAATAAAAAATTGTTTTGGTACCTTTAGTTTAAACTGAATTTCAAGAATTCAATTTCATACTATTTTATATATTAGTTTTTTGTTTTCTGTCAGAATATCAATATTTCGCATTTCTACGTTTTACTATTTGTATTTCTACTTTACTTTTCTATTTCTACGATTAGGTATAGGATATGATCGAAAATCAAAAAGTTGACAATATCATGTACTTCAAATAGTATCTGCTTGTGTTTAGAGAATTTCACCAAGCTCCTTTTTTTAATACAAAATGCAGCTTCATTGTTTTCCATTAAAAATATAACGAAAATAAGTATCATTAGGATAATCGGGACATTTAGGATCAGAAAAAATCGTACATGGTTTATATAAAAAATTACTATTAAATATAAAAAATTATACTTATAAAACTAGGGCATATACTTTTATCTCACAAATAATTATTTTCACACTTTTTGTAATTAATATAAATCAAAAAAATGTTTTATTCTGATTTGTAATACGAATATTTCGTCCCTTTCTATCATTTTCTCTTTAATAAATTGAGACCCAAGTCTGTATGCTTTTTAAGTTGAACTTTCAGAAAACAAAAAAATTATACTAAAAATTACGAAAATAAGTATTATACAGAGTGACCATTTAAACTTAAAAAAAAACCCGGGCTATTACCCGGTATCAACGATCCTAAATTACATTCTGACCGGTGATTAAAATTTTAGGCTAATTCCCGGTTTTCCTGGTAATCACTACCCTGATTTTTAAATAATTGATAAATTGATGAATTACAATAACAAATATTTAACCATTTTCAGTTGAATGGTACCAGAACACAAGATTCAAACATTGCAGCCAACGGAGGCGTGAAAGCAGCGTACCTAGCCTATCAAGATTTAGTGAAACGAACAGGTCCCGAGCCTACATTACCTGGATTAAACTATTCCCAATCGCAGCTTTTTTGGATCCATGCAGCCGTCCAACAATGCGCCAAATACACCCCAGAGTTTCTGAAAAACATACTTTTGCCCAATGATATAAGCATACCAGAAGTCAAAGTCAACGGTGCATTTTCCAACAGACCAGAATTTGCAACTGACTTTAAATGTCCAGCGGGTTCCAAAATGAATCCAGTTAAGAAGTGTTCTGTATGGTAAAAATGAAAACAAAATTTGTAAAGGGGCTTTTTAGGTATTACATACACTTATTATTTTAATTTGGGCTGGAAAACAATTTCACTGTTGATTTCATAGTTTAAAGCAACATTTTATGTTAAAACTTGTTCTTTCAAGAAAACAGTTATTCTACTATGTCATCTAAGTTTCAACGTATTACATAAGCTTTAATGAACTTTGATTAATGCATAGAACAAAGAATTCCATTCGAAATATGTAAAAAAAATATTAATTTTAGACTATGGGTCTATGAAAAACGCTAGTTTAATTGGTTTTATGCACAAATCAGAATGAATCTTAAAAATTCTAGCTGATTTATCGAGTTTATATTTTGGTTACATTTAAAAAATGCATGCCGTATTGTAATGCGGCATATCACACCAGAAAATTGTTACAATACCGTAATACTTATATGGTCCCAAAATAAAAACACAGTATGGTCAAACTTAAGGCTGATGTACTATACACGGGTTTTACTGGGATTTTCCTTGTGTACTACAAATAACAAATATTGTAGGTAAATACTAGTACAGATATTTAGAAGAGGGGCGCAGCTGCTGGGGTTTAGAATTTTTTTTTCGTGTGGGGTCCCACGATCCACTCTAGAATTATGGTTAATGGAAATGCATATTTTACAAATTCTAAAAAATGTAAAAAATTCATATTTTTAGGAATTCTATTGATTTAATAAATGCAGATTTGTCAAAGTTAACTTGTCTTTTTTCGATTAGGACATCTGAGATTCGATTATAACTATACTATTTCTTGTATCCTATTTTTACATTCTCATTTTAATAAAAAGATACTGGTTCGATGTTAAAATTGGCTATCGCGGATTTCATTCAATCTTGACGTTTTGATACTCACTAATGAAGAAAAATGGATTTTACACTAGGGACGACCTGTCCTCATGTCGCCTGGAAGCACGATTACTTTCGAATTATCTGATTGGATCGCGCCTTGGTTAACCAGCCTTTTTTGACTAACGGTCCTGGTTTATCCATCAAAAATGCTTTTTACGAAATCAAAAGTTACATTTGACAGAAAAAATATACGAGATAGGAAAAAAATGTCAGGAACAAACAGTTTTCATCTCGAAAAGATCTACAAATTTGCTCGCAAATATTTTCTTGATAAGACGCATAGTTTTTGTCTTAATCGTGAAAAATGTTATAAAAAATTCAATTTTTTGTTTAAACTATGAAAGATAGAAAAATGTTAAGACAACAAATTAATAATCCCAAAAAGATCTAGTTCGGTTACCACTTTTTTTGTATAAAATCAACTTTTTCTTTTAATCGTAAAAAATGTGAGTAAAAATAAAAAGTTTTAATTCTTGCATATCGACGCAAGATATAATAAAACTTTCAATTACAAAGTAGTTTCTCTAAAATAGATCTACAAATTTTGGTTAAACTATTTTTTTATATTATACATGTAGTTTTCTTTTTAATCATGAAAAAATACATTAACTGTAGAAAATGTGAATTTATGGAGAAATGACACAAAATATGTAGAATGAAATGTTTAACGGCAACTTTTTCACCTAAAACAGAAGTACCAGACCGAGATACATAAAATAATTTAGAATACTACATTTAATATAATCTCATTCAACATAATTTAGACAAATTTTTGTTTTGGACACACTTTAATCAAATGCGGAGCGTGAAAAGTTAATGAGAATCTATTCGGCAAAGCCGAAAATTATTTGAATCTTAATATTTGCAGAATAATATTTTTTTAAATCGATATGATTCTTAATGAAGTCAATTTGAGTATGAATGTGTCATTTTGGTCATACTATCCATTAAAATTAATAGTGGATTCAGTTGTCAACAATCATGCTTTATTCGTGAATTTCATTTTTTTTAAACCAACGTACGTTTCGACCTTGTTACAGGCCTTCCTCAAGGTAATACATAACATTTGTTTGTTTAATGTTGAATATGTGCTGGAATCAGAGCTTCTTTTCTACATCTGATTAAAAAAGTGCGTTACTACTTGAGATTAACTAATATTCTATTAGTACGTATCCAATTTTCTATAAGTTGTCTCAGAGCGTCACCATACTTTCTTTGTATGTAGTTTAAATAACCCATGATATCGAGAACGTGACTGACGTTGATTTAATTATCTATGTTCAGTGACTGGAATATCATCCGCACTGTGAAATTTTCTTCGACCGTTGTTATCAATAATGAAGTCAATTCAAGTATAAATGTGTTATTTTGGTTATACGGTCCATTAAAATTAATAGTGGATTCAGTAGAAAAGAATCATGCTCTATTCGTCAATTTCATTGAAAAAAAAAACAACGTACGTTTCGACTTTGTTGCAGGCATTTCCGGTAACTTTGTGGTAATTTTCAGTAACTTACCACAAATGATCGAATTGTTCTGGGAATTTTAAAAATATTTAAATTTAACTTTCGGACTGATTCGGGTTCTTGATTTATTATCTTCATAAATAAATATTAGAATAATATATTTTTTAGATGCCAAACGATGCTTCTTGTGTAAATAGAAGTGTGTATGCATAGGGAAAAGCTGCTACATTCAATCATTTTTTTGTGGAAAACAATTTTCTAATTGTAAACTAAACTAACCTGAACATTCAAAAATGTCATCTTACACAAAAATTATTAAAGTAAATAGTTTTCCCCTCTGCACATACAATTAACATATTTAACGGTAGTGCTTATTGAGTAAATTTAATTTCGATTAGACCATTTATTCGAGTTTTTTGTCCGCATATTGAAGCCGCTATTTCTGTTTTGAATTTGTATTTCAAATTTGATATGAAATTTCATAGAAAACATAACCCTTTGAGTGCTCTAGATCTAAGAAATATATCTTTCTCAAGAAAGTTATGTTCTAAATAAAGATTGGTCTCGCCCCAATGGTAACTAGGATGAACCGTCGTTGTACAATATCGTCCAAGTGCAGCAGGTATAAAAAATGCATCTTATTCAAGGAAGTTGAGTACGGCATAGGGATTGGTCACATCCCAAAGTTTACTGAGACGACCTGTCATTTGACGACATCTTCCGAGTGCAACAGTTGAACAAAATACACGTACATTTTCCTTTAGGATGTTTGATTCTACACGGAATTCTGTCTAACGGTATCAAAAGATAAGTGTGCTTGTAAGTTGTTGTATAATGGCATGTCATGAGAAGAATGTTTTGAGTGCGGTTAATCTTCATTTAGAACTTACACTGTCAAAAACATGTTGAAAATGCAACCACTTTTCAACCACTTTTGTGGTTGAACTCTTGTTCATTCACGGAATTGAAATAAAATTCATTCAAATGTAGTTTGGAAAATTTTATTCACACTATCGGTACTAACTGCTGTATGCTTTTTTAGGTAATGTTTAAAAAAATGAGTGTCGAAAAGTTTGTCTGGTTGGGCATGCAACTCATTATGGTAATATAATTTCAACTGACCTTTTGATCTTCTTCTGCAAAGCGGCTTATTTTCCTAAATATTATTTAGGATTTATAATATTAATATTCTTTCAGTACGGTAGTGAATTTCAAAGTACAGTATTTTTCAGAAATCTTCATGGGTTTCATTCAAGATTTTTGAAAAATTATAATTGCTTTGAAATTCACCAACTGTGCCAAATGAATTTTTTCTTTCGTTACTTAATTTTCAATTACAAGCTGTTAAAATTTCAACTGCATGGTTGAAATTTCAATTACACGTGTAGCTAATTTTTCTTTCACAAGTAGTTGAAATTTTAATAATGGTAATTGTATTCTTGTTTAAATCGTAACAAATAACATTAAAAATAACAAAATTAAATTTTCCGAATCACTACACATTTTTTTGTCATTTTTTTATGGAACGCGTAGTTTTTGTTTCAATCGTAAAACATATCATAAAAAAAATTAATTTTTGGAAAAACAACACAAGCTACGAAAAAAATAAATAGATGAAAGTTATTCACCCAAAAAACAGGTACAAATTTGTTATGAATAACTTTTTGATAGTTTACGTAGTTTTTGTTTAACTCATAACAAATATCATTCATACAATTTTTTGTTGTTGAAAAACGACTTAAGTTACGAAAAAAATGAATGAACCAAAATTCTGAACACAAAAAAGATATGCAAATTTGTTATTTATTATTTTTTTATACGATGCTTATTTTTGGTTTTAATAGCAAAAAATAACATTGAAAATAAAGAAATTAAACTTTTGGGAAAATGACACAAGATATGAAAAAAATTAGTAGATTCTTCTTCTGCTTTCATTACATCCTTGCATTCTTTTAATATTATCATTACATTCCTATTTTTGTCACTATATTCCTTTATTTTTTGAAATGATACTTTTTGGTGGGTAGCTGGGAATAAGAATTAATGCAAAATAAAGACCAATTATTAAATTAATCATAAATAACAAAATTTGTGCTTTATTTTGCAATACATGAATAAGCTGTCCCGGACAGAGTTACAAATATAAAATCGGTATAAATAAGGTATAAATATAAAATAAATTTTATATGTAGAAAAGTTCGTTTTGTGGACAAAAATGATTGCGAAGTACGAAATACGTGATGAGAATGATTTCATTAAAGCCGAAGGAGCTTTAAGTATAAAATATAAATATAATTAATATAATAATTATATTAATATAATACAACATAATTCAATTATTAGTTGCGATATTTGACAATTGAGTAGTGGAAAGAAACGAATTTCTTGATGCAAATAAATAAATTAACATAGGGCTGCATGTAATAATTAAAAAGTTAATCACAATGGAAAACGTGAAGAATAGAAAAGTTTAATAAAATAATGAGATGGTGCAACATTCTTAACTCTATTAAAATAAGAAGAAGGTTATATTGTGAACTTGTAAACGTGAGGTAGCCTACCTCAATTTGAAAGAGCTGCTTTTTCATTGTTTGAACAATGTTCAAACAAAGTTCATTGACTTCATGCGCTAGTTTTTAATAGAGTTCTGTTTCAAATTTTCAAATTTTTTGTGTGTGTATATTTTCCTTATTTTTCATAAAAAATAACAATTATTTAGCAAAGTTTGTAAATATTATTTTCCTTGAATAACCATAAGCTTGAATACGTATCAACTTTGGTTGTATATTTTCCTTATTTTTACCGAATAAAAGTAACAATTTTGAAGGTAATTTTTAAATGACAAAAAACTGGATGAGTTGCAAAAAAAAACATTTTTCTGAATTCATAAATGTTTCGTGAAAAAAACATATAGCGCAAAATTTTAATTTTTGACAAATGTATTACTGACATTTCGTAAAATATATAAAAACTTTCACTTTTCCAATAATTTCAAAATTTATCGCATAAAACTATTTGAGTTATGGAGCTTGAACTTAATTCTCACTTAATTTGTGACATATTTTACATGTCAGAGTTTTACTGACCTTCTGTAGAAATAACAGTTTGAAAAAACATATGCTTTTTTATTTTAATAAACAGCAAGGAAATTCTATATTAATCTAAAAATCTATACCCCTCCCTTTTATAACGCCTCGTACAATTCCCTTCATCACTTTTCTTATATGAACTCCCTGATCCCCGGCTAGAATCGACTGAGTCACTCCTACCCCGAAAGAAGTGTATGGCTTATTGATATAATAATAAAAATGTTTAACAAAAGTTTACCATACCAAAGCCAATAAAAGAAAAAAATATTTTTTATGTTTTTTAAAAAAATATTAAATTTTGGCTGGCTATATATTTCACTTTTTACCTTGGACTGGCTACAGTCGGTCTAAGTTCACCAAATTTGGATACTAAACAGATTACTAATTTTCTTACGATATTGGATTTATTTTGAAAAATAATATGAAGCGAGTGATTTTTTGCTTGATTACTATTGTAGACAAATAATAATTATAACGACAATTGAATATATGTCTCTCTGAAAGGTGACCAGATTGTCCCATTTACTTTACAAGTTATGAGCGTTTTTGTGAGTCAAGCTTGCAATTCTCAATTTTGAGTTTTTGACCTCGAGGGTTCTAGAATTAATGTAAGAGAAGATAGTCATAAGCAATAATATATTTTTTGAAAAATTATGTTCGTTAAATTTAATTGATCATCACCACAATAAGTAAAAAGTGGACAATAATTTAAAAATATTAGAAAAAACCGCAACTATCATTACCATAGGAAAAGATAGTTAAGAACAATAATAATTTATTTAAACAATTATGTCTGTTAAAATGAATTAATTATTACCTCGCGTTAAATAAAATGTGAACAAATAGTTTTGAAAATACCACCATTAACATAGGAAAAGATAGTTATAAACTATAATAATTTATTGAAACAATTAGTTCCGTTAAAATGCATCGCTTTGTATAAAGAGTAGAAAAAAGTTTAAAGATTCAGAAAAAACCGCAACTTTCTAACATTATTCAAAGAGAAGATTATTAAAAATAACAATAAATTGTTTAAACAATTATGCTTGTCAATTACAATTATTATTACCTTACTTCAATGGAAAAGTGGAAAAAAGTACAAAATTTAAGAAAAAACACAGCTTACTATCATTATTACCCAGGCGGAAATATTATATATAGTTTATATATAGTGTGAAGTATTATATATAATATTCATTTGTTTTATACACTTTTTATATAAAACAAATGAATATTATATATAATACTTCACACTATATATAAACTATATATAATATTTCCGCCTGGGTATAAGAAAATAATGTTATAAATTATAATTGATTCTTTAAACAATTATTTTTGTTAAGCTAAATAGATTATTGCCTCACTGCAACTAAAAAGTTACAAGCAAGTTCAAAATTCAGAAAAAGCACTACTTCCCCAGACGGAAATATTATATATATTTGATATATAATGTGAAGTATTATATATAATATTCATTTGTTTTATACGTTTCTCATGTAAAACAAATGAATATCAGATACAATACTTCACACTATATATAAACTATATATAATATTTCCGCCAGGGTCTATCTCTATTCTGAAGGAAAATTGCTACGCACAATAAGATATTTTTTAAACAATGTATTTAAACATTTGTATGAAGTACTATTTCATGTATTGAATACAATTTGTACTGACAAAAACCGCAAAAATAATAATACGTGCCAAAAACTCGCAAAAACCAAATTTTCTTATATGGGGTCTTTTTGGGACCCGATAAAATAGACTTATGGGGGTGAAATTCAAAAATAAATTTTCATTTGTATTCTATGGCTAATTCTAAAAATGAAGGTTAACAGTCAATTTGATACACTTAATATTGACGCATCTAAATAAAATTCACAAAAACGAAAAAAAAATTTCAATTCATTTTTCAACCACCCTGAAGCAAATGCAGATAAATGTTGCTCCTATTTAAAATAAATATTTTAAACTGAAAAAATAGTGCATTTCTATGCGTCAAAGGAAAATTTTATTTAATATATGAAGAAGTATTTTGTTATATTTAACTCGAAAATTTACTCATTTCAATTAAACAATTTTTCAGTCTGCATAGATTGAATGGATTCTTTCAACCGGAAATAAAGTGATTTGAAATAGGTCAAGTTTGTAAGTAATTCTGGTTTTTCTATTTTGAAGCAATGACTATCAGACTCTATTATTAGACTTTTTCTTTTTTGTCACGTCTTTACAAACCAATTAGCAGATTTTCTCTATAAAATTAGAAAATGTTCCATCTAATCGAATGGGAAATTGTTTTCTAATCGTTAGCGGCTCACTTATCCCTGATAAAATTAGTAGAATTTTACTAGTAATTAATGAAATTTTACTGATTAAGATTTACAGGCTATAATTTTTTTTTTTAATTATTTTATGATCAGTAAATATCAGAGCCCAACTGGGTAATGTTTGAAAATTGTATAAACTGATAAAAAAATCTCGAATCAAAGAAAATTTTCTTGGGGAAGAAAAATGATCGTACTAAATACGTTATAAATAAAACGTTTCTTTAATAGAGAGAAAGGTTCTGTCTAATCCAAAAGTATGAAATTATTCTTGCACACTAATATTTTTTCAGTCTGTGAAATATTACCTAATTGAATAACGGCTGTGATTGGTTGAAAAAAATAAAAGATTTGTCTTCAAAAATTAGGTACTTGATGTGTAAGCTGAAATAAAAGTTTTTCTAAATTGAAATACGTGATTCCTGGGTTCAAAGAAGCGTACCCTAATTTTACCAAATGTTTTTTGGGAACGAAGAAATTGATTTTTATTACGAGTAAATATTTCTGTAATTCTGAAATATGTATATATTTTTCAGAATAAGAATATGACAAATTTGACAAAGGATTGATTGATTTGAAGAACCAAGTATGTATGTATGTATGTATATTTAATCTCTCCCATTTACGGGTTTGAGGGCCTCCGCTCCCTGTACATATATTTACACTTCATCCTTAATCTAACTTAACCGCTACTTATATTCTATTGTTTCGCCTTATTCATAATAATAACAATAGTCTTAAATCTATAAATGAGCGATCTTCCAGGGCTTCCGTTTCCTCTTACCCCAAGAATATGTTTTCCACGATTTTTAGAATTTATTATTTACTGTCCTTCAATAGGATCAACCGTTTGGCTCTGCCCTGTTCCCTTGCTTTCTCTCAATTCTTCCAGTTTCTTCATCCACATCACTCCCTGTCCACTACCATCCAAAATCCATCTTACACACTCATCCACACTCAACTGTCCCTCTTCCTCTCCCGTACACCTCTCTAACACATGTGCCCATGACTCCATTTCGTATCCACATACTCTGCACAGATTGTCTTCTTCATCCATCCAATATCTGCAAGCTCTCACTCCTTCTCCCATTCTAAACCGTACCACCCTATTCCATTTATCTTCCTTTTTTATTTTTTGCAAATATTCTGGTTCCGTCAACCCTTTGACCATCATATACCACCTATTGTACCTCGAATCCATAATCTTTCTCCATCTCTCTTCTCCTTGTCTTACTAATAGCTCTAATTCTATGTTCTGCCAATCCAAAGCCCCTTCTTGTATATCACAAACCCTCCTCATTTTTTTCCTTTCTTCCTCCCATTTCGAATTTCCTAAATTACCTCTCGCGTCCTTGTTCCGAACTTCGTCTA
>CAKNWT010204717.1:0-18729 GCA_932066315.1 Andricus coriarius | reverse complement strand
GAGTAAACCGAGTTCGCGGGTCACACCCTTTTGACCCAACAACCACCAACGAAGCTAGTTGATTCTTTTATCCAGGCGCCAGACAGGTTTCCCTATCCGAGCTTCGCTGTTTTCGGCCCTGTAGCGCTTGACAGGTCGACTAGCTCACTCTTTTAAACATGAGAGTTAAACCTAATAAAATATCTATACAAACTAACTAACATTCACGAAAAGGCTAATATGTTTCCTGGCAGAAATGATAAACAGTTACTAATGGAAACCTATTATGGTCCACGATGGCCGTCTAAAACGCCCGCGCTAGGCACGACGCTGTCCGGCGTCCATTGTCATGTTCCCACACTTCTTCAGTCTGAGAGACTCCACTTGTGGATATCGAGGGGGTCCCAGACGGTCTAACTCTATCATTTTCCACCAGAAACTACACGCGGTTATAATCCGCCACAACGCGTGGGCGTTTTATGTCGAGGCTGGAAATACCGTGTTTCACTACGAAAAAGATGACCACCTACCTCCTAGATGGGGATTGACTATTTATTGTTTTACTACTTCCCCCTCTCTAGGCGATCCCTCATCGTGGTAGTGGACTAGCAGTTTTACTGGCAACTTTTCTTCAATTGTCCGACCTACGCCGCTAACTAGTATACTGACGGTCCTGGAACGCGGACTACGACGTATCGTGCTTACTTTTTACCCCCAAATACTCTAGTTACCCTTTTTTGATCTGAGAATGTCACCGGAGCTTTGAGCATAACTCTGTCCGTTTCTTTGAACACCGCGTGTCAGCGCCATTTATCGTAGCTTACCTTCTGGCGATCGAATGCATTTTCATGGTATAAGGAGACCATATCCTGAAGCTCCTTCAGTCTAACCATTTTTTGCTTCATCTTGCATATCTTTGAACACCTTCGGGGAGACTCGATAATACATTCGTTTTATCGGTGAGTGGCCCTGATGGCTATGCTATGAGTTATGCGATATGTTGCTAGAAGTACCTCAGAAGGGGGCTTAATAATCCCGGCAATTAGCGTGTCCAGTTCCTGTCGCTCCTTAGCTGTCTGAGGCAACAACACCGGTCTAATGTGGTCGGATTTTCATCCCTCCTCTCCACTTCCAGCTCGGTACTCTCCTCAGTATAATGGTGGACTATTTCTGGGTAGCCCTCCATGTACCAGGTGCACAATGTGGATGTTCATCATTCGCAAAACACGATCGATTTCAATGGAAAAGTAACACATGGCCTGCACCTGAGTGACCGTCAGCAGTCTTAACTGCTTGGTTCGGTGCCATAGGCAGGGTCGCCCTGAACCGGTCAGCCATTAACAAGCCAATATCTCCCATGATTGTTCGGGATGCACCACCATCGATTAAAACAAGGACTTTAGAGGTGTTACCAATTCGGGCAGTCGTAAAGATTCGCAAGGTAAGCCCTTTCTCCTCCTTCCTCTCACGCCTGCGTGAGAGGATCTGCTCTTCTAACCACAAGAAGTTGTCCACACTTGAGCCCTTTTCTCCATTGAAATTGACCTTCCACCCATCCACGATTCTGGTCAGGTCTCATGGTTTGCTGAGGGGTTGCATGGGGACTCGCCCCCACCCAGGAGCTCTTCGCCCAAGGGAAAATCTTCGTTCGGGAAAATCTTGTGGTCCGTACCTAGCATAATTTTCTAATCATTTAAATCTCTTGAATTCCAGTTAAGTAAATTTTCAGGATTTTTCTCTATGGGAACAATATTAAATGGAAGGATGGACAAGTATAAATAAAAAAATAATATCTTCAGATCATTCATTATCGAATCCATAATATCTGTTCAAATTTGATTGAAATCTTGCTTTTTCTTCAAGATAATTATTAGTTTTGAATGCTTTGAAGTGTTCGCTATGGTAGACACTATACAAAGCCAAGTAACCAATTTCTATTCTTCAAACTGACTCTTATCAAATGTAAATATCTCAGAAGTAAAAAAGTGAGTACCTTAATTTAAGAGATAACGACTAGAGTACACATTATATACGCTAATTAAGCTGGAGGATATTCATTAGTTACGTTGCTATATAAATTCTTTATTGATAAATTAATCAGTTTCTTCTCTAATTTGAAAAGATGAGGATTTTCTGGACTCTGATATTATCCTTCGCCGTTATACTCGATCCTATTGGTAAATATAATAATAACTTTCAAAATAAAATAGATGTAATTAAAAGAATTTACCTGAAATTATAAATGTAATATATTAAATATCTATTATTAAAAGTAAATTTTGTTGAAGCTTGTGTAATAGTGTACGTCAAAATTTAAACGTTAAGAGGTACCCTTCTGATTGTGTACGTTATGTACGTAAATACAAAATAAGGTTCACGCAGTACATGTGCTAATTAATAATACATATTGCGAGATTTCATTAGAATTTAAAATCTATATTCTTTCCTAACATTAACAGGTAAAAGATAGCAAGGTAAATTATAATAAACTCGAATATGGGAGAAATCAGGCTTAACATTTATTTTTGTGGGTTTTATACTCGCAGTTCATGCGTTACAGTGAAGATATTGAACATTCTGATCCAATTGTTACAAAAGGAAGAGATTCCGATATCAATGGTAACAAAGTTTTCCTATATTATTCTATAAATCTCTATCGTTTCTGAAATTATTTTTTTTTCTTTTTAAAAGTGTTCAAGTGGATTTACTACTTCTAGAAAAATTTTAGCATCCTAGAACAAACAACAAACTCTTTATAACACGTTGAATTTTTACGAAATCCATCAGTTGGGGATCCGGATGCAATTAACTGATAGCTTTCATACTTGTTATGCATACGCAATATATTCTAGTGATGCCTGCAAATTGAAGAAAAAGATTAAGACTGCCTATTGTTTGATAATAATCAATTGCAAATTAAGACCGGTTGATAAACACGTTTTAAAGTTACGGCGAAGAAAAGTATAGAGGAAACTTCAGAGTTGAAACAGCTTCCAGTGAAAAAATTGTTCCTCACTATTGGAGGAAGATTTCGGCAAGTTTTGACATCAACAAACAAGTTTTTGCTATAAAAAGCATAATTGGAAAACAGTGTTGTAACCAACATACGATTGCATACTTTGAGAAAAATTTAATCCTCTGTTTTATGTTGCAGAATCTAGTTCACAGATCGACTCTTTGCCTCATGAAGATCCTGTTCCTGATGTTCCTCGATGCGGACCTTCAGCTTTTTCTCCTGAGAGACATTTACCAGACACGACTCTTTCTCTTGCCATACCCGGATCTTCTGCCATGCTTCTTGCTCCTACCGGACCACCTCTTCGTATCCGGTCCAGGTCTCCTCCTGCCATACATCATTTTTCGTCTGGGTCTCCACCACCTGCCGAGCAAACTCTTCGTGTCCGGTCCAGGTCTCCTGCTGCCAGGAATCCTACTTCTCTCATATACAGATTTACACCTGAAGAACTAAGATTTGTTCGACTTACTCCCCATCAGAATCCGAACCGGATATTTGAACTGCGAAGATATACTTTTCCGGCAGATAAGCCAATTCTGATGAAAAGCGGCAATCATGTTTTTAGGTCCATGCCAACCGAAGAACAAATTGTATTAGCAACTTCGAATGGTGACGTCTTTGCGATACTCGATAAATGCAGAAACAATAGAATTTTTCGTGCAATATATGTACATATCAATCCGAAGGGAAAACGGGTCAAAATTAACATGAACAGTGGTGTTATTAAAGAATTGACGCCAGAAGAAAATGCGGAATCTCCAATCGGTTTCCAAAACCCAATCGTAAAGCGTTTTAAAGTATTTCTTGTGTAAACCACAATTCTTCACACCGTGAATTTCATTCGAGTTAATGTGAAGTTCACTTGTTACTTTTTTAAATCAGGAACTTATTCAGTTTACAATGTATAATTCTAATCTCTTTTAATTTCAAAATTTTAAATTTTAAGTCTTTATTTCTATCTACATTTTCAATTTAACGAATTTTAAAATGCAGCTGCAGACTTGAATAATGAATAATTAAAAGTGTTTGATATACCAAATTTCTGTTAAAAAAAGGTAAAGTTTATGAATCGTAAATATAAATTTATTTATGATTGTCAAAATTGACCTGCAGTTCAAGTAATAAAAATTAAACAATAATTTATTTTGCAAGACTATTTGGAAGCTGTTCAATAATAAAACGCTGTCATTCAATTTGAAGTATTATTTAAATATTGTCTTCTACTGAAGTATTCCATTGGCTATCTTCCTACAATCTACAGAATGGAAAAATCAAAATACATATCTCATTATAATCTTACTATATATTCTAATTATATTCACTCAATAACAGGGCAATTAAAAAATTAGAGTAAATGTTGAGTAACTAAGAAATGAAAGTCTCACTCAGAAATTGCGTAATTGCTTGATATTTACAGAGTTTCTGTGAAAAAATTATAATGATCGCGTTATTATAGCCTTGAGGGAATGTCCACGTCTAATAATCAAGATTCAAGAAATAATAAAATAAAACTCACAAAACCAACCGGATTATTATTATTATTCTTTCGTTTAGAAAATCAAGAAAATTTTGCACTACGTATCAGAAATTCGTTAAATTTTAAGAACTTCTACCAAAAAAAATTAATTTTCCATTTTTTTTTTAACCAAATAATTTAATTTTTATGCCAAAAGAGACGAATTTTCTATCCATAATGAAAAATTTTCAGCAAAACAGCTAAACTCCTAATAAAAAGTTAAATTTTAAACACGATATTTCAAATAAGTTGCAGCCAAAATTAAGAATACTAAACTTCTGGTTTTGCAATACGGCGTAAAATACCGAATAGGGGCAGATTCTGCTCATCATAATTGATTGCTAAGACCATGCCAGACTTGTAAGAGGTGCCAAGGAAAGTTGCTGCTTTGATTACTACTAAATTCTCATGATCATCAGGTAAGAGGTATCGAAAGATTAAATATGTTTTCCAGTCAAGTATTTTGCATTCTTGGGAACACTTCTGAAGTCTTTAAGAAAAGTCTTGAGAAACTGCCGTGCACAATTGGTGAAAGCGTACCGTTTCGAAATAGTCAAAGGCAAGTTCTTTCGGCCAATCGTCCCTTTTGATGACAGCTTTATAATTGGGCGGTGTTTTGTCTCTAATCTCAAACACCAGACATGAGTCAAGGGACCAATCAAGTTCCTGATTCTGGAATAATGAAGCATAAAGTGATGTTTTGGTTTCAATGTGGTCCCAGATACTTCTAAGTAGAGCTCATGGCGTTCAGCAATCAACATGACAAGGTAATCTGTAGAGTTCTGACAAAAAATTGGAGCAGTAATGATACTTATAATTTCATTGAAAACTACGTACAATTCCCATTAATTGTCACCTTCAGGAACTAAATCACCTACCATCAATTCAAGATTTCGACAGAAGAAAATAAAGTGTTGAGGAAGACATCCCATTTCGTAATAGACAGCGCCAAGGCTGTGAACTCTAGAATGAGAACCTGTTTCATTTGAGGGTTCAACATCATCAAAATATAAAAACAAAGGAAAAACAGAATTTCCTTGAATTATTCAAAGTTGCAATGTTATTAATTATGGCCTCTAATACACCTATCAATTGAAGAAATTTCTTCAGCACTTGCTTTATAGGGCTAGATTGATGATACAATTTAACCTGTGTTAAAACAGCATTACCATCAATATTTTTAATTTTTTCCATAACTACAGTCTCATACTTTACTGGGCGGATGTATTCTGAGCTATTTTGCAAGGGATTCTCTCTAAATCTCTCTGTTCCAAACCCATGAACTTATCTTCCAAAGTTTGAATCATAGTATTCAAATCATTTAAATCTTCTTCAGTCTGTTTTGTGTTTTGCCATACGGAAAATACTTTTGACTTAAGAAGCTCTAGTAAACCGCTTGAACATAAATATCGATACATAAATCGATACTTAAATATCGATATTCCTGGGATATCGATCGGATGTCACCAATATCCTGGGGACGTTTTTCAGAAATTACAATTTGCTATGTGGACTATCCTAAGGATTTTGAAATTCTTCGGTTATTATTATTATCAAACAAAAAGAAGGAAGAAACTGTAGATGTCGCCTGCTTCTTTCCTCTCTCCTTATGCTATGTTGATTGCTGTTTTGAGACTGTCCAAATCACTAGAAGTTTTTTTGTTAATTGAATTTTTGGACATTGAACATTACAGTTTATAATCACTTTCAGTCCATGTTAATGTACTGTCACTGAAGGCTCACACTATGCCTAAGGCTAACCAACAGATATTCTTTTGGACAATCAAGTTCATCGTCCACAAACCATCGTCCATTCAGTAATATTCAACAAGCTCAAAAAAGAACATCAAGTACATTTAACAAACCCCGCGTCAGCTGCCTTCAACTAAAACAGTCAAGAGATATTCAATTGTAAAATAATCACCAATTTAAGTTCCAAAAACTCTCATTCATATCCTTGATCACACAATAATATTCAGCAAACCCGGAAAACAACCCCAAGTATATTTAGCAAACCAAATAGCTACCCCTGGCACATTAAGCGAACCCTATCTCAGCTGCCTTCAACTAAATCGTCCAAAAACATTTTTACTTGAAAATAGTCAAGGAACAAACCTTCCCAAGATCCCTGTTAATATCTTCAGCCCAACAGTAGTGTTCAGCAACCCAAAAAGAACAAATCCCAGTCCATTTAATAAACCACGTCCCATCCGCCTTCAACCAAAATAGCTGGAAATATTTGAAATAAAAGATAATCACCTCAGACACTTCCCCAAGACTTAAGTCAATGTCGCCATTGCCGCAATATTTTCAAAGGCCTCAAAGCAAGATTTCTAGCACATTTAACTAAGCCCGTCTAAAATACGTTCTACTTAAACCGCGAAGGAATTCCGAATTAAAATTTATCACCAATGACACCTTGCCAAGATTCGATTAAATACCACCTTCGCCGTCGTAATTTACAACGACCCCCAATAATTATCCATAGCACATTTAACAAACATCAACTGCCTTGAACTCAATCAGCAAAAACAAAAATTTTATTAAAAATAATCAACCCGAACACCTTCCCAATACTCTAGTTCAGGACTCATCACTCTAAGCAGGTGCTGATTGCCACGACAACTGCCTGATTGCCAGGAAGTTTTTCTTTTCGTTTTTGTTGTTCGGTTTACAGGAATCCTGGGAAGGGTTACGTCCTTTATGGTCACGGCTCGTAACGGCACATTGCCTTCTGCTGAGTCTTGCTCTATTTCATATACAGTGTTATTCAGCAAGCCAAAAAACAACCTCTAGCACACTTAGAAAACCCCGTCTGACCTGCCCTTAATTAAAAGAGCTAAAACTATTTAAAATAAGAAATAATTGCGACATCTTCGCAGTAATATTCAAAAACCACCAATGATGTTAAACTTTCCAGCAAAAGGGACGAATTTTTACAAAATAGTTCGGTGGTAGTACTACCTGACACAAGACGTGACTAATTTACTCCAAGCCAAACCAAAGCAGAACCAATCGGCTATCCTCAGGGCCACCAATTGTTTAACGAAGGTTTTTTTATTGTTAATTCAAACGAAAAACAATTAAAATAATGGTACCTTGCCTCTTCGTTACGAGCGCTTGGTCACACAAAGCAGTTAAATTTTAAACTAAGCAGTTGAATTTTCAACTAAAAAAGAATGAGTTTCTAAAAAATGGTTGAATTCATCAGTTTAATATCTTATATCAAATAAGGAGTTAAACCTTCAACCCAGTAGTTGAATTCTAAACAAAACAGGCGGATTCTTGTCTAGTCTATCTCCCGATAGACTGTCTCCTCGAAATCCTCTTCCTCCTGCCAGACCTCATCCTTTTGTCGGTTCTACATCAACTGCTGAGCCACATCTTTCTGTCAGGTTCAGGTCTCGTCCTGCCAGGTACACTTCTTCGCTCATAATCGGATTTGCACTCAAAGAACTTAGATTTTCTTCGCGTATTCCCCTTAAAGATCCGACCCAGATGTCGAATCTTCGAAGATACACTTTTCCTTCCAAGAAACAGTTTGGACTGAGAACCAACAATCATGTCTTTGTCCCAGGCTAACCGGAGAACAAAGTGTATTATCAACTCATAACTTTGCCGTCTTTGCAACATTCGAAAAATGCAGCAAAAAAGAGATTATTTCTTTAAACCAGGAATTTTACACATTTTTACAAGGAAAATCCACACACTAATTAACTGAATTTGTTGTTTCAAATAATTACCACTTTGGATTTCTGCTCCATTAACCCTACAGATACTATAAGGATATTTTCTTCAAATCAAATTTTCAGGTTCCACCCAAAGTTTTTTCAGTGTTCTCAGATGACTTACGCAGATTTAATTAATTTTATGAATCTAGAAAGCAGAAAAACCATGCACTTTAAAAATTTGATAATAAGTACCTTCTTGTAATTATAATCCATTTCAAACACTTCTATCACATACAATTCATTTTGAATTAAGAAACTCAGATTACTGTTGCTAAAGTTGTTTCAGAACTGTAGAAGAGGCTTACGCAATTTTTGCTTACCTACGATTCCCATAAAAACTCATTAAGATCCTTTGTGTCTCATTAACTCCTTTAAACAATATGGAATCTTTTCAAACAAACTAAAATCTCGTGAATTTCAAACGTCTTGACAAACGCCCAGGGGGAACACGAGCCCGTTGTGGAGAATGATCAGTGTAAGATCTACTGGAATTTCTCATTCTCGATCACTCAACGTATCAGTGCTACGAAGCCTGATATCGTCTTCCAAGATCAGAAGACCAAGATCATTTACGTGATTGAATTCTCGACACCAGCCGATGGTAATATCACGGCAAAGGAGGAAGATAAAACGGCTACGAAGTCCATCTTGCAGTTTTCATAATCGGCTGTCTTGGAGGTATGAAAGTTTCATGTCTTAACCAACTCAACAAGATTCCGGCTTGCCAGAGTCAGGCTGATTCCATCGCGAACCGGATGCAAAAGGCTGTTCTTCTGGGATCAGTCCATCTAGTCGTCAACACTGTTCTTCATAACATTCTACAAAGTCTGGTAGCTCTAAAAAGGTATCCAGAGGTCAAACCTTTATCTCCAACTGTCCCGTCTTCCTCGTAAGGTCATTTGCGGCTAGGGACCTGACTCTAAGAAACAGTGTTGAACGATGTTCTCTCGCGTAAATTTCCCGCTCTTGCTTACATTCTAGGACAGAAGGAGCAGAATTGGATAACGTAAACGTTCCAGTTGCGTCGGAATTGATTGCTTCAAGGTACCACGATCGTAGCTTCCGGAGCCTACAACTTCTTATATAATGATACTTCGAGAAAATGAACCATCTTAGAGATTGAAAATCGACGTTTGAGGAAGATGCTTTTTTCAAGATAACTCCTTTTTCCCAATTCTTTAAACATATTTTGTGGAAATTTTCTATCGGTTGTTCAATAGTTTAAATGGACCGTTATATTAGTCACTATATAAATTTGCCATGTAAACACCAGCCGTGCCTAAAATATAAAAGATTACGTAAATGACGAAATTTGTTTTAATTGAATTTGTAACCAAAGATTTTGCCTTGAAACCGACTCTTATTATATGTATATATCTCAAAAGGATAATTGCGAAGCCGTCTTTAATGTAAGAGATAACGACTATAGTATAGCTTATATAAACTAACGAAGCTGCAGAATCATCAATTACATTTTCAATTAAATTCATCATTAACACATTCATCAATATTTCCTCTAATTAGGAAAGATGAGGATCGTCTGGACTTTGGTTTTATCCTTGGCGGTCGTCTTCAGTTCTATTGGTGAATATAATAATATAATGTACCTATAATTGTAGGTAAAATTCTGTCAAGCTTCACGAAAATCTGTGTCTAAATTTAGACGTGCACATATGGGACACGTTTACGTATAT
Source organism: Andricus coriarius (assembly GCA_932066315.1). Lineage (NCBI taxonomy): Eukaryota > Metazoa > Arthropoda > Insecta > Hymenoptera > Cynipidae > Andricus > Andricus coriarius. Next base: position 8,793 of record CAKNWT010204717.1, on the reverse strand, counting down.
TGAATAGAGTTCATCTGCATCTGCATGAAAAGTTCCCTCATGGCTTGTTCTAAATTAGGAACTTGGTTGTTAACTGCAGGAATCACTACTTTCTAGGACCAAAATGGAATCTTTTAGAAGATTTTGAATTTCAGAATGAAAGAAGAATTCTAATTTTCATCTGTTGAACGATAAATCTGTGTGGCTTTGGACATTATCTTTTTACCTGAAAAAAGTGTTCTTTTAGATCTGCGTAGTACGCGTGTTTGTTGAAACTGAATGATATTTCGTTGAAACAAATTCAGAAAATTTCTTTGAAAACTCTGGTTTAAAATTGTAATTTGCATGTGTGTAGAGTCATGAGTTTGATGTCGCAAACACTAAAACTTGGGTTATCAAATTATGCAGATATTTAGATCTAGGATTTCTAATGAATACGATTCGCTTCAGAGGATCAATACAAATTAGGGAGCACAACTGCAGAGTTTCATTAAGAACACAGAGCTTCATTTAGAGTTAAGTAATAATTATTCAAATAATAAAAAAGGGATTGATAGCATTAGTAATAGCCCAGGTGTTCAAAACACACAATCCTCAGGGTAGTTGTGTTGGTAACTGAAATTTAAATCACGCTGATCGGTTTTCAAAGGTCTCGTCGTTTGAAGAAGTAAACACGGTAGCTTAGGTCTTTAAAAAACATCTTCGTCCGGGAAGTTGAGTTCGCAACTGAAATCTTAAACACGCTGATCGGTTTTCAAAGGTCTAGTCGTTTGAAGAAGTAAAGATGGTAGACCGGGTATTTAAAATACACCTTGCTTGAGAACGCTCTGTTCATAACTAAAATTTCCGACAACCTCATGGGCTTTTGAAGGTCACGTGATTCTCAGAAGTAAACCTGGTGGTATAGATGTTAAATATACATCTTCCTTGACCTTGCCCGGGTTCCTCGAACTACGAGATTCTGCAAAAATGGTTAGGGTGAATAAAATTTCAGTTATGAAGGCACCTTCCTCAAAGAAGATGTATTCCCAAATCATGACAGACCAACCTACAATTGAGTACATAAAAAAATGTAATCCTCTTTTCCTTGTTGCAGAATTAAGTTCCCAGTTCGAGTGTTTGCCTAATGGTGACCCTATTCCTGGTGTTCCTCGTTGTAGACCTCTTTCTCCTTCATCTTCTGACAGACATTCTTCCGGAAGATCTCTTCTTGCTACCAGACCTCATTCTTCTGCCGCGTCTCCTCCACCTACCGAGCCCCTTTTTCGTGTTAGGTCCAGGTCTCCTCCTGCCAGATTTCATTCTACTGCCAGACCTCATTCTTCAGCCAGACCTCATTCTTCTGCCAGATCTCCTCCACTTGCCGAGACACCTCTTCGTGTCGGGTCCATGTCCATGTACCTCACCTTCTCCTCCTGTCCTTTTACATCCAGTTATTTCCTCATTTGCCCATCTTAGCTATTTTTCCTGTCGCTCTTTCCTTCTTCCTTCCGTCTCTTCTCCAATTCTCGCATTTCAACGTTGCATTGACCGGAAAGTCTTCTGACCATATTTCATTCCCTACTTGCAATCTTTTCAACAACATCCTCATCCTTTTCTCGGCCAGGATGTAGTGTATTACTGTTTACCCTTCCCCTACAAACGTAATCTCGCCTTCCTGATCCCCTTCCGTGTTTCCGTTACAAATAAGCCATCCTGTCAGTCCAAGAATTTCCAGAAGAGCCCTACTCTCCTCGTCTACCTATTTCTGTTTCGATTTTCTCCTGACAGTCTCACTCTCTTTATCCCACGTTCCCCTTCCCTCTGCCCTGCTCAAGCGTTCAGATCACCTTCTATCAACACCAATTCATCATCTTTTTTCGCCAACCATTCCTTAATCACACTTCAACATTCTACTTTTCTCCTCCTCCTGTGAATGCAAACTATCCTCACCTTACTTCTTCCTATCTTCACCATTCTCATAATTAAGCCATCTGTTTCCTCAAATCTCATTTTTATTCTCTTTCTGCCACCAATTCATTCCTTACTCCTGACACCATACCCCCTTTCTTTCTTACCTTTACTTTCTCTTGCTTTGCCTCTTGCATCTGCCACATCTCCAATTTTTCTTATCCATCTAGGTTTCACTCAACATCACTGCATCCCATTTTTTGACCTCTTTCCAGAATCCTTCATCTTTACTCATCAGCCCTGATACGTTCCAAAACGCTACTCTCACTTATTTATTTCTTCCTTTCTCCCTTCTTTCGTCTGTACCCCCCTCCCAACTTTGTCACTTGTTCTTTTCCTGATTCACTATTCACTTCCAATCCTCTAATCACTATATTTTCACCTTGTTTCGTCCTCTCTTCTACTTTTATTTTCCCTTCTAACTCTCTCAATCTTGATTTCATTCTCACCTTTTCTAGGATGACGTTTCCCATTCACTTATTTTATTATCTCTTCTTCTATTGCTGCCACACCAGATCCCATTCTTCCACCTGCTCTCCAACCTCATTTCATCCCAAAACTCATCCCCACGCTTTTGTATACCATTCAGATATCGGTTCGTTTCCTCTGTGAACCCTTTAATGTGATTTTCCAGACTTTCTAGATCGACTTTTCCTTTTCCTTTATTCCGCTCTGGTGGAGACTTTTTCTTAAACTTTTTCCGCAACTTCTTTTCTCCCTGCTCAATCCCCTTTTCTTCCCTTGATCTTTTACTGTCTTCCGTCTTGTCCCATCATCGCTTTTATCCGTAAACCCTTCCCCTGCCTCCATTTGTCAAAAAGTTGCCTCGATCCTATGCTAGTAGATCTGGATCTATTAAGCAGTTCCCGATTTGACTGCCTACCTCGAGTCCTTCTGTCAACTACTAGGCTCCTCATTACAAACTTGCTGGCCTACCTTATCGATCCACATTAGCACTTTCAACTTTCCTCTTAAGCCTTTCAATCTCACAAAACAGCCCCCCCCCCTTCACTATACTGAAACCCCTTTACCACAATCACCTCCCTTACCACCTTTCACGTCGATCTGTGCACGCCTAAAACAATTTATTTTTCATTATTTTTCTCGTCCAACAGCACGCAATATATTTATAATATTTTCTACTGAAGCCCTCTTTTCACATTATCATCGCATGCAAACTGACTATCATTTTTGTTGTTATCGTCTGTATACCAGATAACTTTTGAAATACTAATCAGATTAGCTTGCGCTTTTTCACACTTTTTTAGGCGGAAGATCGTCTTCTTTAACTAGCATTTTTTTACCAATGGTTCTAGGATTAATAGAAAAAATTGAAAATCAAAAATTCCCTTTTAATAACTTTCTTTTTGATAGGATGCGTGGTTTCTGTTTTATTCGTAAAAAATAACACTAAACATAATGAATATTTTTTTTGTAATACGATACAAGGTACTCATGACATACCTACATAAGATTGTGTTCTTAAAAATAAAATGTAATCCTATGCTTCTTGTTGCAGGATTCAGTTCACAGTTCGACTGCTTGCCCAATGGTGACCCTATTCCTGGTATTCCTCGTTGCGGACCTTCTTATTTTCCTGAGCTAAATTTTCCAGAAAGGACTCTTCCTCTTGCCAGATCTCGTTCTTTCCCTCAGTCTCCTCCACTTGCCGAGCCTCCTCTTCGTGTCAGGTCCAGGTCTCCTTCTGCCTCATCTCATTCTTCTGTCAGCTCATTAACACCTGCCGAGCCACCTCTTTGTGCCAGATCCAGGTCTCCTCTTATCAAGCAAACATTTCCTCGCGTACTCGGATATAGATTTGAAGAACTTGGATTGATTCGACTTATTCCACAAAATAATCAGAACCGGATATTCGAACTTCGGAGATACGTCTTTCCTCCCAATAAACCAATCAGCTTAAGAGCACAAAAAGGTGCCATTAAGCCTGTGCCAACTGGAGAACATATTGCATTATCAACGTCTACTGGTGATGTCTGTGCAATATTGGGCAAAAACTTAAACTATCAAACGTTTTTCCGTGCATTATTTAAACCTACTTTTTTGGGGCTAAAAAGGGCAAAAATAAACATGGACAGCGGTATAGTTGAGGAGTTGACCACAGAAGAAATCGCAGAATGTCCAGTAGGGACCCGATTCGCAATCACAAGGAGTTTTCAAGTATTTCTTGTGTAAATCACAATTCTTCACTCCGTTAATAAAAGAAAACATGCGTGTCTATCAGGTATGGCGCTTTACGCTTGGTCTAACATTCCAAATTTGTTTCGAAAGATTCCAGAGGTCCTAAACTTTCAGAGAGAAGAAATATTCGGCAGTTATAGAATTCAGTTCCTTTATAACTGTATATTCTTCACCTCCATGCACAGAGCCTTACAAGTTCAAGGGCAAAAGATCAAGGTCGTGAATAAGGAACGAATTCCGGTGGAGTGTATTTGCAGCGGCGCGGCACACAGGAAACTATATGTGTATTATGTGATTGTTTCATGAACTACGGTGGGGGGATCAAAACCTGCTGACCCGTTATGTGTGTACGGCCTTGCAAAGTATTTTCATCTGTAATTTTGTAATTTTGATTTTCCTTTTCAGGGTAGCCAATGGACCGATAAAATCATAAATAATGAAAAATAATTGCGTTTGAAATTTAAAACTTTTGGTGAAAACATTTTAAGTTAATCAACTGTATGTATACAACCAACTATGGGTTTAGGAACTCGAGATTCAGGAATTTCTAGAATTTCTGGCCCACCCAGTTCATCAGTGCAGTTGCGACTCTGGCTAAACTAAAATTTGTGTCTCTATTAAAATGAGCATTCTGCTTTTTCTAAAAGAAGAAGCCTTTCGCTTCGCACTCGGTAAACTGAATCCAAAATGCAAAATTATTAATATTATGTTGCATTCTATTATAATAAATGAATGTGTTACTAATTTATGTACCTTGAACCGACAGGTTATTCATATATTGCAAAATAAAGTACACATTTCATTCTTTATCACTATTTTATTTTAGTTACCAGTAAGAAATGTATACATTTTACAGTTTTTTTTTAAATTATGAAAACAGATTTCTTGTTACGGCATGATCGTAACCTGAAATGAATTAAAAACACAATTTTCGTTTAACGGATTAGAAGGCATTTCAAAAGTATAAAATTCACAAAGTCTAGTAGGATTGTGAATAGGAATGTATCAGTTTATCACAAAACTATCTTTATTCAAATGTAATCAATTAAAGAATATATAAAATCATAAGCAAATTAAAAATATTAGTTTTTTGTGCTTGGTGTATCCAAAAGAATTCAGAAAAATATTGTGGATACAGAAAGGGATTTAGTTTGATAGATAAATTCCACGGCTATGATTGAAAATCGACCTTAGAAGACGATGATTTTGTTAAGCACAATAAAATTTTTTCAGTTGAAACTGACTCTTATTAACTAGAATGTTCATTAGTTACATTTTAAATAAAATGTATTAACAATATATTAATCAGTGTTTCTTCTGATTAGAAAAAAGAAGGATTTTTTGTACTGTGGTCTTATCCTTTTCCATTATCCTCAATTCCATTGGTGAATATATATCTGTAATTTTAGGTTCATTTTCTTCAAGAATTCCGCAAATCACTATTTTTACGATGTAATCTATACGGAGCAATTTCACGCGTGCCTAATTAAGCGCATCCGTGTCCTTACTGACCCGTCTGTGCACGCTTCAATTAACTACTAATTCTATAAACAATTTTTAGGAAAAAGTCACATTTTCAGAATTGTTTTATAAATAGGCTTGATAGATTTGTGTAATTAGCTCATAATGTACTGCGAACCCTGCTTATGAGAATTCAGCATGATTGTTCACAATGCCTGGTATCTTCCGACATACACTTTCCTTCTACCGGGGCTTCGCTGGTTCGGAACTCACCTTATACTGAAGGTCCCCTTAGAAAAAGCTGGTGTTGTAACAAGGATAAATTGGACTGTCAAAAGCCTAACCTTGAGGGTCGAAGCCGATTTTTAAAAGACTCGAAAATGAGTCAGCGATCTTCTTGCGCTTGGGGCACCTGCAGGGGAATCACGTTCGATCGTCGCTGTACGTCTCCGAGTAATGAACACACACACACATGTAACACACCAGTTAGTGCTTCGAATATGTGCATCTAACTGATGACGTCGGAAGGATCGCTCCATCCACCCTAGTATGGCCGTCTCCCTTCTCCACGGCCAGCTAGGGAGGCTGCCGAATGGCAGGGTGGGTGAGGATAACTTTGCCTGATCAACAAGTAGGACGTAATTTACTGTGCGATAGGTACGCCTGGCACCTGAGAGGTATATTCTCAGAACATAGGTAACGAAGAAGTCCGCCGAGACCCAAAAACACTCGGCGAAGATGGCCGGATTCGGAGTACTGCCATGAGAATAAACACGGATGTAGCACAATAGGCTTTATAGCTTGAGCGCCAGGGATAGGACCATTCTCCAGACACGACTCTTACCCTTGCCCTACCTCATTATTCTGCCGGGTCTCTACCACGTGTCGAGAAAAATCTTCGTGCCAGGTCCAGGTTTCCTCCTGGCATACCTCAGTCTTCTTCTGGGTCTCCGCCATCTACGGAACCACCTCTTCGTGTCAGGCAAATTTTTCCTTGCGTACTTGGATTTAAACTTGAAGAACTTATATCTGTTCGGCTTACTCCCCTCAACAATCCTACGCGGGTATTAGAACTTCGAACATACACTTTTCCTTCAGATAAACAAGTTCGATTAAAACAAAGAAATTTTCCCCTCAAGCTCATGCCAACCGAAGAACAAATTGTATTGTCAAGGTCCAACGGTGACGTTTGTGCCATATTGGAAAAATACTCAAGCAGACGAATGATGTTTCGTGGACTATTTATACCTAATGTCTTTCGGTCAAAACGGGCGAAAATAAACATGTACAGCGGTGAGGTTGAGGAATTGACTGCAGAACAAATCGCCGAATGCCCAGCAGGCAACACAATCGTAAAGAGTTTTAGAGTATTTCGTGTGTGAACAGCAAATTTTCACACTGTTAATAATAAAATAAATAGTAATAAACAATAAATAATCCTGAAATCTTTTGCGGAATGTCCGATTGGCAACAATATGCTAATCGCAAGGAATTTTAGACTATTTCGTGTGTGAACCAATATTGTTTACTGATAAGAATTCTTTTTCAACATTGAAATAACAAACTTTGGAAAGTTTAGAGGTTGGCGTTAAATTCACCTATGACTAAACTTATTTCATTGGATGCTTAAAAATATATATAGTTACAAAGTCCAAGGTTATTTCAGTACAATGATCATTTTAAAATCTTGCGTTGTACTCATCGTAATCTCTAAATCTAAACAAAGACACGAATAAATATCACGCGTACGAGGAGTAATCATAAAAAATGTTTACCAGTGGAATGAGAATATCTGCGATGCTAAAAATACAACATTCGTCACGTTCGTTAATGTGTTATCATAGTCATTCTTTGAACAAATAAATATCAAACCTGTAGAAATAAAGGTACATTGGTGAAGTTTGAGTCCGATCCAAACACTTTAGAAATAATTATCCGTAACACACTCCAATCATAATTTTCAACATCTAACTATTATCTTCTAATAATGGGAAAATTTTTTTAAGTTATTCACTTTTTATTAATCACCAGGCAAGAATTTGTCTGAATTTTTGCATTCTTGTGTAGAAAAAATTTCGTAAATAAAAATATGTGTTCTGGGATTTTTTACATAGAACAAGGAGTTCCGTGCTTTTTGATCTGGCACTGCAACTGATAACTGACAAATCTGGTATTTTTACCATTCAGTAATTTCCATTTCCCGAATAACTATTTTCTATGATTACTCAACAATCAGTCAATACAAATGTAACAACACGAGTGTATCAATGAAGATCTTGATGTTTAGTTTTCATTCAAGAAATGTGACGAAATCGACACCACAATTTTATCAAATGTACCTTCAATTGTAATAATTTTATAAAAAAAAAAAAAAGAAATTTTAGTTGTTAATTTTTTATTAAACTCAATTCACTTATTCAAGTCACACTTATTCAAAGTCTAATTATGAGATGACGTAATATAATATCTTATTGAATTGACTTACTATGAATTCTGTTTCTGATAGGACTAATTATAAAGTCTTATTTTCAAAAACTTACTATAAATTCTTAATTTTAATTACGATTTACTAAACAATAATTTTATTTTATTCTAAAACTGAGGGAACATTTAAAATTGACTGTCATAACCAGAACCCAGAGGCCATTAAAGGTCGAAGCGATTGTGAAATATTTCTTCTCTGACTGATTTAATATAATAAAAAAGAATACATGGCTCTAACGTTCTCCCTTGTCAAGTCAATAGATTGTTCGTGGTCAGTGTTCAGACCGTTTTTTCGGAGTCTTATTTTTCTGGGTAATTTCTAAAATATTGAATCAAAAAAATATATGAAAAACAGCTTTACTTGAAGCCTGAAATATTACATAAATGGTGACATCAGTTTTAATGAAATTTGTAACCAGATTTTGTTCGTTTAAACTGCCTCTTATCAAATGCAAATATCTCAGAAAAACTAGCTCTGCGCCTCCAATTCAGAAGATACCGACCATTTTAGAGAATAAATAAGCTAATAGAGGACTAGAATATTCATCAGTTACATTTTCAACCCACTAATTAATCCGCCTTTTCTCTGATTAGAAAGATGAGGACAGTCTGTACTCTGGTCTTATCCGTGGCCGTTATCCTCAATTTTATTGGTAAATATAATAATATATCAATCATGTTGAGTAAATTTTTTTTAATTTTACACAAATCAGCATTTTT
>CAKNWT010204678.1:0-11436 GCA_932066315.1 Andricus coriarius | reverse complement strand
TTTAACGCGAGTCCTCTTTCCTTTCATAATGGGGTGCTAGTTTAGCGGTAAGAGGACTGACGCTAAACAAGCGCTGCATTGTGAAAGGGCAAGTGCACTCACGCTAAACAAGCACCTCATCGTGAGAGGCAAGGGGACTCACGCTAAATTAGCACCTTATAGTGAGAGGCTAAACAAGCACCTCATCGTGAGAGGCAAGATGACTCACGATAAACAATCACCCCATTGTGAGAGGCAAGGGGACTCACGTTAAAAAAGCAGCTCATCCTGAAGAGCAAGGGGACTTACGCTAAACAAGCAGCCCATCGCGAGAGGCAAGGGGACTCACGTTAAAAAGCCCAAAAACCTCACACCCTACATCACCAATTTCTTATTGCGTATTTTTAAAAATTTTACTGGAAATCCTGTCGTGCTGGCTCAATTTTGCAAATGCATTCGTGTTCAGCGACTCCCAAAACATAAAGTACACCTATTAGAGTCCCACAACCTAACCTCCAAAACGTAATAGGTCACTAGGTTTTGTCCAGTAATGATTTTATTTATTTGTATTAAAGTCAAGACTATTACTCAATTTAATTGCTTTTTTCAGGTAAGAAGGATAGCAATTAATGATTAAAGTTATGGTCATACAAACCCACAGGGTTTCGAATAATAAGATGGCCGTTCGAAGACGGCCTATTTAGTGATGATTCACTGTTCTGAACACATTTCCCAAGTGAATTTTGAAGTTAAATGATAAAAATTTAATCATTTTGAGCGGTGTAATCAATTACCCCGTCATATCTCCCCCGTCATAACTTACCCGTCACAAAATTCGGCCCATCGGGGCGAATACGAGGCAGATACCTCTATCTCTCTTTATGACTCAAATTTTAAAAGAAAGAAAATTCCAGAATTTGAATGATTGTCAGACCCAGGGTTCCGTACACCATCATTCACAGATGTACAAGATTTATTGATTTAATTTAATTGAGTCTACAATGGAATGTAAAAGTTAAGCGGTTACCGGAATTCCTAAGATGAACCCCTATCCGAAAATAATTATTACCATCACTAATCAACACTGATATTACTTTACTTGAGGTAACGCTTATTAAATTTAAGTTAAGGTAATTCTTATGGACTAATTTTAATAATTAATGCATGCATATGAATATTGCAGTGGATTCTACTTTAAAAGTAGGAAGTCGTGGTTCGCGGTCGCGTCTGTTTTAATAATCCCGAGCCTCCTACTTTGAATAGGAGCGGTTTCGGAATTTCAGCCGATTACCCATTCCCTATTCTGAGTCTGAGTGCGGATCATTATTCCTCAATTCCCTGTGGAAATTAAATCCGGATCGTCAAGAGCTTCCTCTCCATTATCGTCACGCCCCTCCTCCGACCCCGGATCACTGATTTCGAGCAATATTTTGTCGAGTTCAGCTTGCACCTCTGGATTTTCGGGTTCGTCATCCTGATCCTCGATATATTTTTAAAGGTGGGAGGCATAGTACCTTCCTGCCAACCGTCCTGCTGGCGATGCCAACTTACATACTTCCACCAAACTAGAGGGGCCACTGAACTTTGGAACCAGCTTAGCCGTCACATGAACTTCGTTCTTTGATAGCACTTCATTCAGTTTTTTAGCCTTATCACTGACCTTGAATTGATGATCACGGTGAAGCTGGTCATTATTCTTGGCTTGTTTAATAAAAGACTCATCTTGAAATTTACTCAATCAAGTCTCTCAAGTTCTCTAACTATGCCGTCCAAGTTGTCAAAACTTGAAGGTCAGATGGCGGTAACTCGGTCTCCTACTACCTTAGACTGCGACTAGTTTTTCACGGACGGGCCTCCCGACCTAAATTGAGAAACGCTAGAGTCTCCTGGCTGGTACCATGAAATGCCGTATTGTAGGCAAATCGAAACTCGTTCAGTTGGAGATCCCAATTTCTATGATCTTTGGCAATAAATTACCTGATTATTGTCTTAAGAACTGTATTGGTTCTCTCCACACCAACTTTTCTGACAAGTTTATGTCAGCACACAAGTATCAGTTAGCCCAGGTATGATTTTGAAGTGAATTGAATAAGTGGTTCCAAGAAAGATAGCCGGCAGACACGCTTCGCCAATGACAGCTTCAATGGTACTGTTAACCATCATGACAGCGCCTGCCTTTGAATGATCGATTTTACAACCACCAGAACCAAGTATCTGCGAACCTACCAAGCTTATATAATTTCTTGATAAACCCGTATCCACCAATAAGTAAATCTGAGTACCACCTACATCAATGTCGACTTAGCTTCACGCGATGGCTGAGAGTTTGGTAAGTCCAGGACTCAAAGATGGATATGATTTAGAAAGAGATAGCGATCTTGAAGAACGAGTAGGAACATGAGTTCCGGAATTCAATTTAACGAATTAGGGTGGGGACGTCTGTCTAGCCGCTTTACAAGTTGAAGCTGATTGATTGAAAGGAAATTTAGGTTGAGTTTCAGAAGGTCAATTCTGAGTCAGTTTAAGTGGAGTTTCAGAAAGTGAATTTTGAGTCAATTCAGGTTGAGGTTCAGAATGTTCATTCTGACTCAATTCAGGTTGAAGGGTCGAGTTTGAGAGGGTTGAGTCAGGTGGGAGTTTATTAATAGCAGAAATAAGGGTGTGCCTTGGAATAAAAGGAGTGGCCTCGACCCTGAGATAGACCTCTTTTAGTGGTTTCCCTGACAATGGGCGGAATCGCAAGTCTGCCTAACTTGACCCTGCTTGCCGCAATTATGGCAAAACTTGGCCCATCAAGTTTGACACTTCCTCCAACTATGATCACCGCTAACACAAATAAAGCAGGGTGATTGCAGCTTCAATTGGACCATTTTTTCCGAGGTGGACTTCATCTTGTGGAGCCAGGTTTAGTTGGGGCTGGCGCCAAGCCCTTCTCGTGATGATTATCAGTATTAGTTTTAGTGGAACTGGATTTATTATTATTATTTTGGTTCTTATTACCATTTCTCGATTTAGTTTCATCATTTGAGGAGGTCTTGGCGCCTAATTGTCCTACCAATTTTACCAACGCGTTAACCAAAGATTCGAGAGAAGAGTTGGCTCCACCCAATATGGACCGCTTACCTCTATCTAATTTTAGTCGTTCTCTCTAGTTCCGCGGCAAGCAGCGTTAACTGTTTGTAGTCGAAAAACTCGAAGCAGCGAATAGACCATCGAAGATCAGGCCTAACAACACGATGTGCCTTGTCCATCTGCTCTTTTATGATAACAGGGCCTTGGAACTTAATGAAAAGACCCTGTAAGAATGTCAGAAAATCAGCGGTCCTTTCATCAGGACTGTGATATTAAGTGGCAACTTCTTCTTCAAGACGCCATTTATAACACAGGCACGCAGAAAAAAGGTCGCAGAATCCAAATCCGGTTTTGGCTTGACTCAGCAAACTGCGGATCAGTCATAATACACTTCACAAGTCAAAGCTGCTGACCATCAGACAGCATATTTTTGACAGAATATGGGTACTATCTGAAGCTAGGAGAAGTCTAGAGCGGAGGAAGAGGTGGGTCATAGAAAATGAAAAGTTTTTCTCTAACCCATTTTGACTCTTCCAAGACTATTCAGCTACTGTCTATCACCCGCCTAAACCAGAGGAGGTCGAGTCATTTTGGAGAGAAGTCAACGAAGTCCAGCATCCACTGAATGAAGACATAAAGAACATAACTAGCTTCAAGGAGCTCTGCAGTGCCCTGATAATACCTGAGGAGGAATGCCCACCTATCACTATCGAGGAGGTAAAAAAAGGATTATGAGTCAAGAAGCAGCTAACCCGCATTTTCACCTTCTAACTTAAGTCGGAAGAGCCTATTCTGGAGTGGTAGGTGGAAGGACGCACAGTGCTCCTCCCGAAGATGCGCAACTTGTCTGACCCCAAGAATTACAGGCCAATAACTTGTCTGTACACGCTGTATAAGATCTTCACAGCTATCCTAAATAATAGGATTGTTCGGATAATCGGTCCCGTGTGTCAAGAGATGCACAAACAACTCGCTTTTATGTTTCAAAAGAAAGTCGTAGCAGGATGTCGGGAGAACCTGCTCATCGATATATGTCTCTGCAATTACGCAGTAGCCTGCCAGCGCTGCCTATCGATAGTCTGGATTGACAACCGGAAAGCTTTCGATTCAACCTCCTATAAACTTATCATCTGTCTGATGGAAAGCTTAAAGGTTTATCCACATATCGTAAGGTCAATAGAGAGATTGATGGCGGTTTGGAAAACCAGATTTACTATCTCATCAGGAAAACATCGTGTGACAACTAACAATATCACCTTTTAGGCAGGTGTCTTTCAGGGCGACACCATTAGACCTCTCCCCTTTTGCCTCACATTATTGCCACTATCTCTCGAAATTCGCCATTCCCAAGGGCACGTGTGCGGCATACCCGGATATCGAAAGCATAAGGTCACTCATGTATTTTACATATATGATATCAAAATATATGTTAGAAAGAAAGAGCAACTAGATATAGCTCTAGGAATTGTGAAAGAGTATTCTCGGCAGATTGGAATGGAGTTTGGGTTAGAAAAATGCGCAACGGTTAACTTGAAGCAAGGAAAACTTAATGGTATCCCCGAACACCCTGATCTCGTCGATAGAAGCGCTATACGACACCTTGGTGCTGGAGAGACAAAGCCCCATTCAGAACGCAACATTGATCATGAACGCTCTCCGATGTAAATGAGTGGTTTCATGGATCAAGAAGGAGCTCAGATCTCTCGATATCGGATCACGAAAACGTATGCACATGAACAAAAGCTGCACCTTGAGTCGTCTGTTTCGCGACTGTACATCTCACCCCAGGTGGAAAATCGCATGCAGAAACCTCGGAGGATCCTGCACATAATCCTGTACATGAAACTGCACACGAGCCTGTACAGGTAATCTTGACGGTTCTTGTGCATACATTTGGCGAGAAAACTGTACATGATCCTGTAAAGGAACATGCACTGACAAAGGAACCTTTGAGGAATCATTTACAGATTTGTTCACAGAGTGAATTGAGACGCAGGTTCATTTACAGGAACTTGTTCAGGATCCTGTACATGAACCTGCATGTACAGGTTCGTGTGCAGGTTCGTATACAGGAACATATGCAGGATCCTCCGTGGTTCCTGTACAGGAACTTTCAGCTCGGACGCCGTCAAGGTGGTCGCGGAATACTGAATCTCGAATGTCTTCACCACATGATTATTCTGGCTACAGCACACATATTGTGCCTTATACTGGAATTTAACTTTGAATTGACAAATCTTATTTTTAATTTAACAACATATAGTCGGAAATCGACGAGACTCTCTTCTTAAAATGGTCAGGAAACACGAAGTGTGGACAAAAAAGAGTTTCTGTAAAAAGCAGCGGAGGAGGCTGCTGAAACACTTGGACTTGACTTCAATATCAGGGGTGAGCAGAATGCATCAAACATTATGCATCTCGAGTACTCAGTCCTGAAGGCCCAAATCGAGAAAGGACAGGAAAAGACTTCCTTGAATAACTCCCCGACAAGAGGATGCAAGGCATCTTCCACAAAAATGTGAAGGATCAGTTGATATCGTATGAGCTAATGTTCGCTTTCCTCAAATCACCCGGATTGAAGTTGGGCACCAAAGGTTTCATTATATCCTGCCAAGACAGTGTCATTTCCACTTTAGCACACCCTCGTCAGATTTTGAGACAAGACATTTCCGATGATAGCTGCAGAACGTGTCATGCACACTCCGAAGACCCAGGATACATCCACGTGCAGGTTCATATGGGTCTATGTATATTTTGGTGCCTGTGCTACTGTCAGCCTACTGAAAAAAAGGGACAACCCGAAAAACTCGGGGAATATCTCCCCGGCCCGGCAGCTTCGAAAGGGGGATGCCACGCTGGGCCCAGCATCAAGGCCCGTTACAAAAACATAAATTATGAAAAAATAGCTCTATTAAATTATAATTAGCTGAATCGACTTCCTTGTATAATTAGAAATACATAAAAAGAAAGCCTTCGATTTTTGCAAAATGCTATTGTTTTTGTTATTTTTTAATTAATTGAAAATGTGCTTCATTTATGCGCCTGGAAACGAGCAATCCGCCATCGAAAAAGTATCCACGATGAACCAAAAGCAGGCGCTCCCAATTTGAAGAGCACAGCTGGGTACTGGAGCTTGAAATTTTTCGACAATTCTTGAGCCCCGGGAGGTCGCTCGTAACTCTTCCGACCTTCCTATTTTTAGAGCGTTACATGATTCTAGACCGTTGAACAAAATTGACAATTATTTAAATATTAAGAAATTGAATTTCCATATGCTGTATTAGATTCCTTACATAATGACGAGACGATTGAAAGAAAGAGAGAAAAAAATCGGTTAACCAGTTCAATTTCTGTTGGAAGTTTTGGTAATTTTGTATTTTATTTAAGATTACCTTCAATATTGAGAATATTGACCCATTTTCCTAATCCTTTTGTTTAAATTACAGTCAAACTCTACTTTAACGTTCCTGAATTTACCGTTTCTGAGAATTCACGCCACGCCGCGGGTTGGCTTGCCAGGAGCTGCGCGGGGAGTGCGGGGTTCGCTAAATCAGGTTCAGTTAGGGTAGGTCAGGTCCAAGGACAAATTATATTAACCAAATGTCAAGATACTGGATTATATATATAGATACTTTGCTTTCAAAGTATGTTTTTAAGCTGAAATTGCTTGATTTCATCAACAGGACCATGTTTCATCATAAAAATTTGTTGAATGGTATATTTTGTTTATTTTAGAAACCAATTTTATAAACAAATGCACAGTTCCGTCATTCATAGGCAGAAAGTAATCGTTCTTTTCTAATCGTCTCCAAATTACATAAGTGGTGATTCTTAGTGACGAAGACTTGTCAATTAATATTATTTGTTTATGTCATACACAAATGTGATACACGAATGCATAGTTTGGCCATTTATTATTAGAAAGTGATCGTTTTTTATTATTTCCTTAAAATGATATCACTGGAAATATTTGGTGATGTTCCAGAAGAATTAGCTTCCAAGTTGTACTTGTCAATCATTTCAATAATTTTAGGATCCATATTTCAAATTCATTCATGCTCCACTTTGAAGACACTTTGAAGACGATTAGAAAGAAAAACGACCACTGTCTACCTAAACATGGTCAAGCTATGCATTTGTTTCTTAAATTTGTTTGTGACATGAACAAGTAATGTGGATTGACAATTCGTCAACACTAAACATCACCACTTTTGTAATTTAAAGGCGATTAGAAAGAAAAAGAGTATTACTCTCTGTCTATAAATGACCACATGCATTTATTAAAAAAATTTGTTTATAAAAAAAACCAAATAATATCGATTGACAATTCTTTGTCACTAAATAGCACCACTTATGTAATTTGAATACAAGTAGAAAGAAAAACGATCACTTTCTATCTACAGATGGTCAAACTATGCATTTGTTTATAAAATTTGTTTATAACAAAAACAAACAATATCGATTGACAGTTCTTCCTCAATAAACATCACCACTTGTCTAATTTGAAGACGATAAAAAACTATTACTTTCTGTCTATAAATCACCAAACAATGCATTTGTTTATAAAATAAACAAATAATATCAAATGACCAATCCTAATCACTAAATATTACCACTCATATAATTTAAAAGTACTAAGAAAGAAAAACGATTACTTTCTGCCAAAAACCGCCTAAACTATGCATTTGTTTGCATAATTTGTTTTTAAATAAACAAATTATACCATACAACAAATTTTCATGATCAAACATGATCTTGTTGATAAAATGAAGCAATTCCAACTTACAAATATACTTTGCAAGCAAAATTTTCGATATATTGACATTTTGTTAATATCATTTGTTTATAACAATCAGATTCGATATCCTGTACATTATTTATATTCTTTGGATACTTCTACATTTTTTTCGAGAATGGGATTGATTATGTCATTGATTTGAAGATAGAAAATAATAATTTAAAAAGTGTTATTTTTAAATAAATAATTGAATTTTCCACCTGCAAAGATACATTTCCAAACAAATGGTCGAATTTTTAAACCAAAAATATTAAACTTCAACGAAAAAAATTTCATTTTCAACTAACTAGTTCAATTCTCAAGCTGTGAAAATGAACTTTCACTCAAATGGTTGAATTTTCAGTAAAAAAGTTAATTTTTAAGTTAATTTTCGGTGAAATACTTGAATCTCATGCAAAAATAGATGAATTGTCAAGCCAATGACGACGAACTTTGTAAAAGATAATTGACGTTTTAACATTAAAAGTTGATATTTGAACCCAATATTTACATTTTCAAATTAATAGTTGCATTTGTACCTACAAAGATGAATTTTGAACTCAAAAGATTAATTTGCTACCAAAACAATGCATTTTCAACTTGTAACTTATTATAGCAAGTTAAAAGTATAAATTATAAACAAAAGTATAAAAACTATAACAAAGTATAATAGTTGAAACTATAGTTTAATTTGGAACCAAAAGAGCTGATGACTTCTCATCGATACATGTAATAGTTCATGTTTCAAACAAAACAGATGTTAATCTGAAATAAAAAGTAGTGGAAGTCAAAGATTCATTTTTCACCAAATAGTTGCATTTTTAACAAAAAAAGATTAAATTTCAAGCAAGAAGATTAATTTTCTGCCAAAAAGACGAATTTTTAAGAAACTTTCAACGAAAAAGGTAAAATAATTTTCGATTTTAATTTATAATGAAAAAAATGCTTCAATTTTGATCTATTTTATTATCTTAAATATGAAAAATATGAATATTCAACAAAAAATTAAAATTATATTTTCAGTGTACAAAATTAATTTTAAACAAAAAAAAAAGAGTTTCAAAAAAATAATGATTTTTTAACTAGCTACACTTCATCAAAATTTCATGTTCATATAGCTCTTTTCCTTTTCGCGACATGGTGAAGAGGAAAAAGTTACACACACACGGACATTTTTTTAAAACTTTATTTTTGAGCTCCTGGGGTCGAATTATATCAAAATATGCCAAAAAAGTATATTCAAAAATATATGTGATTACAAACCTCCATCTATGAGGAAGCAATAATGAATTGATTAATCAGATTCTCCTCGAATCTGCTTTTGTCTGTCGATAAAGACCAAAGTAAATCCCCGGCCGACAATGAATACTGTTACAATCTCTAAAATTGCGCAAAACCTGGATCGATGATATTTCTATTAGCTGCTAAAATTTGAAAATGATATAATTTAAAAAAAATGAAAAAAAAGGATTAGGAAAATGGGTCAATATTCTCAATACTGAAGGTAATCTTAAATAAAATTCAAAATTACCAAAACTCCCAACAGAAATTGAACGAGTTAACCGATTTTTTGAAGCTATGCTTCCTAAAGGACGATAGGTCGAGGGGACCGAACTGAGAAATCATGTAACGTAACGCAACGAAAGTGAGTCATTTTCATGGAGACTATATATAGTCTCCATGGTCATCTTATGTTTCTCTCTCTCTCTCCTTCTCCCTTCTTCCTTCTTTCTTCTTCCTTCTTCTTCTTCTTTCTATAACGTGTGCACACTTTCTCTTTCTACTGCGGGCAACGCATTTCAGTTCAACGTTCGACGGTCGTTTGCATCTGTACGATAACCAAAAACTAACATTGCAAAGTCCGTATTGTTCGTGAATTTGACCATTTTCCTTTCAATGCTTAAGAAGCATAGCTTCTGACGACGGTCCCCCGACCGCTCTCATTTTTTTCTCTCTCTTTTTTTTAATCGTCTCGTCATTATGTAAGGAATCTAATGCAGCATATAGAAATTCAATTTCTTAAGATTTTAATAATTATCAATTTCGTTCAACCGTCTCGAATCATGTAACGCTCTAACATTAGGAAGGTCGGAAGAGTTACGAGCGACTCCCCGGGGCCCAAGAATCGTCGAAAAATTTCAAGCTCCAGTGCCCAGCTGTGCTTTTCAAATTGGGAGCGCCTGTTTTCTGTTCATCGTGGATACTTTCCCGGTGGCGGATTGCTCATTTCCAGGCGCATATATAAAGCACATTTTCGATTAATTAAAAAAATAACAAAAACAAGACCATTTTTCAAAAAAAGAACCCTTATGAAAAAGAAGTATTGGTAAGTATTGGATCTAATACTTTTTTCGCGAATGAGTATTGGAAATTCAATACTTTTTCGCGAAAAAAGTATTGAATCCAATACTTACCAATACTTCTTTTCCATAAGGGAAGGCTTTCTTTTTATGTATTATGCCATTGAGATTATGTGGTTCAAATATTACATCGAACAATTCATCCGTGTAGGAGGAAACATGTCATTTGTAATACATGGGCTAAAATTCAAATCTGACGAAGTGCCTTAATACTAGGGGTACCGGACTGACCGGCCCCCCTACGGGTACCGCGAGCCGTCATTTGACGGTAATCTATTTTTTTGTATTTAAAGCTTTTATAAACTGATATATTGTGATGTTCTTTGTTACTTATATTGCTCCAAGTGTATTTTAAGTCTTACAGCTGTTATGGTCACCACAAGAGATGGTAGACTGTGAAAAATAGTTAAGTCAAAACACTATAAATAGTAAGTATAAAAGCCCAGCGCTATTATGGAATCTTTTCGGCGCATAAATGATAACAAATTATGAAAATAAATGCTACACTGCCAAAAATGTTGAAAAGAAAAAGATAGAATTTATGAACACAGGTAAGTCACTATTACTAATTTCGCTCACACCTTTGGCACACTTTACTGTTTCTCACTGGCACGATGCCGTCAATTGACGGGTCGCGGTACAAGTAGATGAACAATACGATATTTAGAAAACGCATTGTCAGAAAAATCTCAAAATCAAAAAAAAAAAAACATTCAAAGGGACAAATAAACGAAAGTCATGAAGCGCGAAAGGTCAACTCCAAAAATTACGGACATAATCGAAGAATGAAAATTGAAAACCGTCAAATGACGGCCCTCGGTACCCCTAGTGTTAAACGATTTTTTACTATCTTTTTTTAATCGTTTCGTCGTTATCTAATGAAGCTCATCTAGGGTAGTCCGTAATTTTTGCATTCTCATCCTAATGAGAAGGTATTGGTTTTATGTAAAATTTGACATAGTCGGTTTTCATCGAATCTCCACGTTTTGAGTCAGAAAAAACGATTTTTACGAGGGTGTCTCTGTCTGTAGTCTGTAGTATCGTGTAGGCACGATAACTTTCGAAAGATTGATCAGATTGGATTGTGCTTTGGCACTTTTTTTAAAGGCCTAAAAAGAAAGAACGAGTTCGTCAACCAGTCATTTTGGATAAAAATTCAAAAACTGAGCACATTTTGACCATTTTTGAGACCACTTTTTTGAAAGATTTGAAAATTCTATGTACGGTTATTATTAGTACTCAAAAAGA
>CAKNWT010204642.1:0-11163 GCA_932066315.1 Andricus coriarius | reverse complement strand
ATTAATAGAAATCTTTGTGAAATATATTGAATCTATCCGAAATCTTTACAAAATTTTTGCAATGTTTGGTAATATCTTTGTGAAATCTTTAGAAAATCATTGAAATCTCTGTGAAAACATTGAAGTCCTTGTGATATTTTTTCAATCTATCCGAAATATTTGTACAATCTTTGAAATCTATTGAAAATCTTTGTGAAATAATAGAAGTCTTGGTGAAATATTTTAACTCCATCCGAAATCTTTGAAAAAATTTGAAATCTTTGTGAAATCATTATGAAATCTTTGGAAA
Organism: Andricus coriarius; assembly: GCA_932066315.1. Lineage (NCBI taxonomy): Eukaryota > Metazoa > Arthropoda > Insecta > Hymenoptera > Cynipidae > Andricus > Andricus coriarius. The sequence continues at coordinate 10,874 of CAKNWT010204642.1, read as the reverse complement.
ATTATAACATTTTTTGTCAAATCTTTGTACATTTTTTTTAATCTATCCGAAATCTTTGAAATCTTTGTGAAATCTTTGAGAAATCAATGAAATCTTTGTGCAATCTTTAATATCTATCTGAAATATTTGTGAAATAATTGAAGTCTTTGTGAAATATTTTAAATCTGTCCGAAATCATTGCAAAATATATGAAATCTTTTAAAAATCATTGAAGTCTTTCTGAAATCTTTGGGAAATCATAAAAGTCTTTTTGAAGTCTTTTATATCTATCCGAAATCTTTGAAATCGTTGAGAAATCATTAAAATCTTTGGAAATATTGGAAATACTTTAAAAATATTTGGTAATATTTGTGAAATTATTGAAATCTCTGGGTAATCATTGCAGTCTTTGTGAAGTCTTTTAAAACTATCCGAAATCTCATAAATCTTTGGGAAATCATTCAAATCTTTGTGCTATCCTTGAAATCTATCTAAAATCTTTGTGAAATAATAGAAGTGTTTTTGTAAAATATTTTAACTCTATCCGAAATCTTTGCGAAGTATTTGAAATCTTTGTGAAATAATTATGAAATCTTTGGAAAATCATGGCAACCTTTGTCAAATCTTTGTAAATATGTTTTTAATCTATCCGAAATCTTGGTGAAATCTTTGAGAAATCAACGAAATCTTTGTACACTCTTTCATATCTATCTGAAATATTTGTGAAATATAATTGAAGTCTTTGTGGAATCTTTCAAATCTATCCGAAATCTTTAAAATCGTTGGGAAATCATTGAAATCTTTATTCAACCTTTGAAATATATCTAAAATCTTTTTGGATTAATAGAAGTCTTTGTGAAATCTATTGAATCTATCCGAAATCTTTGCAAAATATTTGAAATCTTTGTGAAATCTTTTTAAAATCATTCAAATCTTTCTGAAGTCTTTTAAAATATTGGGTAATATTTGTGAAATTATTGAAATCTTTGGGAAATCATTGAAGTCTTTGTGAAGTCTTTTATATCTATCCGAAATCTTTGAAATCTTTGAGAAATCGTTCAAATGTTTGGAAATATTTGAAATACTTTGGAAATATTTGTGAAAATATTGAAATCTCTGGACGATCATTAAGTCTTTGTGAAGTCTCTTAAAATTATCCGAAATCTTAGAAATCTTTGGGCAAATCATTGAAATCTTTGTGCTACCTTTGGAATCTATTTGAAATCTTTGGGAAATCATTTAAATCTTTGTGATATCATTGTGAAATCTTTGGAAGTATTTGGAAATTTTTGCGAAATTTTGAAATATTTGTGAAAGTATTGAAATATTTGTAAAATATTTGGTAGTATTTGCGAAATTATTGAAATCTTTGTAAAAACATTTAAGTATTTGTGAAATTTTTTTTTAATCTATCCGAAATCTTTGTACAATCCTTGAAATCTATCTAAAATCTTTGTGAAGTAATAGAAGTCTATGTGAAATATTTTAACTCTATCCAAAATCTTTGCTAAGTATTTGAAATCTTTGTGAAATTATTTTGAAATCTTTGGAAAATCATTGCAATCTTTGTCAAATCTTTGTGATTTTTTTTAATCTATCCGAAATATTTGCGAAGCCTTGAAATCTTTGGGAAATCAATGAAAACTTCCTGCTGTCTTCGAAATATTTGTGAAAACTTTGGCAATATGAATTTTATACTTGTATTTATTATTTAATATTTATTGTTTATTTAATTTTTATGTTAAATTTGTAAATACTATAATATTATTATACTATGTACAAATGGTATCATTCAATATTATAAGTCTATGCCCTTCGACATTTTTTTTGGATTCATACTCCTCACAGTAATAGGTCATTGCTAAAATTATAATGTGCTGAAGTAATAAAATGCATTTTTCATCTATTCTCCAAAAAAGAGAATTTAAACAATTTTTAAAATTTCAACAATTTTAAAATCTTAAAAAGATGCGAGATTCCTTCAACTCCAGTTTATATCAGGCGGTAGCGCTCCGAGTTTGTAACCGGAAAGTCTGGGTTCGATTCTTGCTGCCAGTATTTTTTTCAGTTCATTACTGAATTCATTTGAATCGAGCCAATATATTTATTTTTGACTATCTTTTTATACGAAAATTTTGGCTTTTTCAACCTTTATTACTTCTGAAGCAAATATTTGAAGGAACTTTTTGTTACAAAGTTATTATTAAGTATTTATATTCTACTTTTATATCATTTGATTTTACTATCACTTTACATTTAAATATTTATTTTATCCTTATTATACAATTTTTATGTATTATATTTTTATTTCATATGGAAATAATAAGAACCAAAATATAAATGTTTGATGGAATGAAAAAAAGAGAATTTTCAATTTAAAAGAACTTTTCTTGGAATAAAAGTAGTCAAATTTAAAAAAATCATTTTCTTAAAGAAAAAATGGTGATAAATAAATATTTTGTCTTGATTTGTATGAATCTAATAGTAGTTTGCATCGAAAAAAGTTTTTAAAGAAAAAAGAAATTAGAAAAAATGCTGGCAGCAGGAATCGAGCCCGGACTTTACGGTTACAAATTCCGAGCGCTACCGCCCGATATAACCTATAGAGTATAATAAAATACAACGAAATAAAATACTTAATAAGAAAGAAGTTCAATCACAAGAAGAATTAGGAAAATATATTAATGGATAAAATTATGATGTAGAAGTAAAATAATAATAGTTTATCAAATATATGCTGACTTTACAAAATCATAATCTACATGAATTAGGTCAAAGGTCATATACATGAGATTAAACATGATTATTTTGTTAGAAAATAACTGACTCGAATGTCAGCGACGAGGAATGATCACGTCATAATCGATTGTCAAGACCTATTTTTTAATTTCAAGAGAATGTTTCAAAACGTCTCACAACATTTCATAAGATTTCAAAAATTTTCAATAATTAGATTTACATTTAATTAGATTAATTAACTATTTATAAACATAATTATAACATACATGTATAATTATAATTAATCATCATAATCAGTAAGATTTAATTAGCTTAATTAGATTTTTCCATTTAATTAGAAAAAAAATGTTCAAAAAACAATCTGGAAGATTTTAAGAAAGTTTTTTAATTTTGCAGGATTAGTAAAAACTAAGAAAAATTCTAATCATCTTACAACATATTTGAAAGTTTTGAAAAAGTTTCAATATGAATTGAAAGTTTGGCAATATTAAAAAAAAAAAAACGATATGTAGATATTTGAAGATTTTTAAATACAAGTTTAAAGCTTCTTAAGTATTTTTAAAAGGATTTAAGATAATACCACATTTTTCTTAAGATTCCTGCGAAAATTTAGAATTATTTTTTTTAATTAAAAGAGAATGTTTAAGAATATGTGAAAACCATGTTTAGTTTAAAATCGACAAAAATGATTGATTCATTCTTCAATTTTAAGCATTGAAAATGAGCTTTAACCGGAAAAATTTGGAAATAGCCAGGAATTTTTCCCTCGATCAAAATAACTACTCTGATTTTGTTATTTTCGTGAATAATAGTTTGAATATTTTTAAAACATTTTTGTTCCTTTTCATACTATAATCTTTGTTTGGTTAACATTAAAAAAGTCCTTAAACATCTGATAGTTTTCAACTGATAAAAATATATTAGAGAAAAAATGTTGAGGTCTAAAATCGAAAAAAATCAAAATAAGAGAGTTTTTCAAATAGCTATTTTTTTCTAATCATTTGTTTCTAGATTAATTAGAAGAATACAAAAATAACGAATCAAAACCTATCTACTGATAAAAATACATTTGAAAAAATTTCAAATATAACTATTTGTAAATTATATTGTTTATCTCTTTTTCAATCTTGGATTCTGGTATACATTACAACTATTTTAGGATAAAAAAAAATTGCCAGACACGTTCTCAAAAATTAATTTTTTTATTAAAAAAAATGATAACATCCTTTTGAAATTATATGGAGCTCTATATATCTATAAAAAGTATTCAAAAAAATAAAATTTTTTCCAAAAAAATTCTCCTAAATTAATCGAACATTCGAGATGAAGAAGATATTAGCCATTAACTTTTTTTTTTTTATAAAGTAAAAATTATCCCCCTAATTATATATTTGTATAGATAAAAGGTGTTTATCATTAATTATTGCTTTAATCAATTATTGAAAAATTGAAGATTCTCCTAGAAAAGTCAGGGTAATTGAAAACAAAATTAATTAAAATTCAAATTAAGTAATAAAATTATGAAATACGAAAATCAGTCTACAGTTCGATATTTATATGTTACAAATACGATTTAAAAGAGAAAAACAGAAAATATTGTTTATCTTCATTGTTATTTATTTCAAAAAAGAAACAATGCAATGAATTGGAAATATTGTTTTTTCAGTGTTTGTAATTCGAATTTAATGTTTGACATTCATGAAGATACCAATAGAATAAAATGTAAAACTGCATCAGCATGACAATTCAATATTCATGGTTATACAAGCACAAAAACAGTGTGTGTTTGAAATGGTTACAAAATTTGTTTAAAACAAGTTCATCTATTTTTCTATTTTCGAAACTTGCTATATCAAATAATGTGAAAATAATAATAAAAATAATAGATGTGTAGTGTTTTATTATTCGAAAAATGCTAAATTAATAAATAAAAATTCTTTTAAATTTATAATTTTATATTAGTTTTCACTACAATAAAAATCAGTGAAATTCCACTAATTAATAGTCGCCTATACATTTTTCGCCCTGAACGGCTTTGTCTCCTGAAAGCTTTTCAAACAAGTTTTGCATTTTAATTTTAAAACTAAAATATTCTTATAAGGAATTTAATAGACCATCCTTTTTAGTTGGACAAAAAAGTAGTATCTTTTGCCGTTTCCGAAATAAACCCGAAATAACCAGTTTGTTAGAAAGCAAATTTTGAGGTTTTTTTTTTACTTTAACTCTCGGCAATTCAGCCAATTTTTAGAAGTCTTAAACAAAAAAGATTAAAAGTTGATTAAAAGATGACAGTTGAATTTTTAACAAAAAAGTTAATTGTTAGTCAACAAAGAGGACTTTTCTACCATAAAAGATGAGTTTTTTTTATCAAAAAGATGAAAACCAAATAAAAAAAAAACTTAACTCTTTAACAAACCAGTTTAGTTTTTAATTGAGAAAAATACATTTTAAATCAAATAGTTGAATTTTCAACTAAAGAATATATTTTCCGAACTACAAGTGGAATCGCCAAATTTTTAGTTTACAAAATTAATTATCAACAAAAAAAAACGAGTTTTCAACCAGTTGAATCAACTAGAAAAGAGAAAGTTTTAACCAAATACTTGAATCCTCAACCAAAAAGATGAATTTTCTACAAACAAGATTAATTTTCAACAAAACACATACATTTTGTACTAAATGATTGAATTTTCAAGACATGGAGGATACATTTGAGCAAAAATTATATAGTTAAATTTTCAGAAAAAATTTATAAGAAAAAAGTTAAATTTCCAGCAAAGATAATATAAGATAAGATCTTTAAAAAATTAAGTTTTAACCAAGTAGCTCAACTTTAAATTAACCAGTTTGAATGAATTTTCTACCCTAAAATATGGGTTTTCCACAAAAAAGTTAATTTTCTGCCAAATAGTTAAATTTAATCAAGTTTTTTTTATTTTTAACCAAATGGTTGCATTTTCAACCAAAAATTTGAATTTTCAACAAAAAACATAAATTTTTTACCAAATAGTTGAATCTTGTACCAAATCATTAAATTTCCAAATCATAAAGGATACATTTTCAACCAAAAATGGAATAGTTAAATTTGAAAGAAAAACAAGTTTGAAATAAAAAAAAAACTAATTTAGAAGAATTAAGGTAAATTTTCAGCCGAAGAGATAAATCTTTTTAAAAAATGAATTTTTAACAAATTAGTTAAAATTTCAACCAGATAGTTACATTTTCAACCCAAACAGATGAATTTTTCACCAAATTATTAGCAAAAAGACGAATTCTCAGGAAAATACATCAATATTCAATAAAATTTTTGAATATGTATGTCAAACAGACGAATTATTTACAAAACCGCTAAATTTTCAAACAAAATATATTATTTTTCAACCAGGAATTTACTTTTTAACCAAAAAAGATGAATTTTCACCCAGAAGGTTAATTTTTTACCGAAAAAAAGCGAATTTTCAAGCAAAAAAATTCAATAGTTAAATCTTCAAACAAAAAAGATAAATTTTGAAACTATCAATTGCATCTTTAACCAAAAAAAGATTAATTTCCAACCAAAAGGTTTACGTTTTCACCGAAAAAGAAGAATTTACAAAGAAAATACATGAATTCTCAACCAAATAGTTGAATTTTCAACTAGAAAATATCAATTTTCAATTAAATATATCAGTTTTGAACCAAAAATGGAGAAGTTACATTTTTAGTTAGGAAAAATTCATTCTCAACAACAACAAAAAACAACTAATTTTTTAACAAATAGTTAAATCTTCAACCAAGCAGATCAATTTTTAAGTAAAATGATGAATCTTCAAATAAAAATGAATTTTCAACAAAAGAGTTTAACATTCAACCTAACACATGATTTTTTAATAAAAATGATTAATTTTCTGAAAATGGAATAGTCAAATTTTCAACTAAAGAGATGAATCGTCAAATAAAAATATTAATTAGGAAGAAAAGTTGGATTTTCTTGTTGGCTTCTGTTAATCCAGTTTGCATTTAAACGAAAAAACAAAAGAATGGGTGAAAGGGAAAGTTTCTTGAAAACACGGGGGACAAAATTTCTTAAAAAAGAGAAAAAGATATCCATAGTGGACAGGATGTGAAGTCTAAAATATGAAATTGATTTTTATAACTTATTAAACAATTACTTAGTTTAGTAATTGTTGATATAATTTGAAATTCCATAAAAATCATTTGACAATAATTATAGTTGTCAATAGTTGCAGTCTTAAAAAAATTAATTTCCAAAAAAAAGTTAATTTTCAACAAAATATTTTTATTTTCTACGAGATTATTGAGTTTTTAAGCCACGAAAACTTATATCGTTCAATCCAACTAAAAAAGACGTATTCTCAACAAAATAGTTGAATCCTCAACCAAATCAGATTAATTTTAAACCAAACAGTTGCAAAAAAAATTAATTTTCAATGAAAGAGTTCCATATTCAACCAAAAAAGACGAATTTTTAACTAAATAGATGAATCGTCAACTAATAAGATAAGTTTTTAACAGACAAGATTAATTTTCCAACCGAAAATATGAATTTTCAACAAATTACATGAATTCTCTACCAAATAGTTGAATTTTCAACTCATAAAGGATAAATCTACTATCGCAAATGGAATAGTTAAATTTTCAAAAAAAAAAAAATAATAATAATTTTCAACAAAAAAACAAGGACTTATCAACTAAAAAGTCGAATTTTAATCAAAGAGGTGAATGTTGAACAATACGAATTTTAAGCATAACAGTTTAACTTTGAAGTGGTTAAGTTTTCAACCAAAAAGATTAATTTTTAATCATCTAGTAAAATTGTCCAAAAAAATATGAATTTTGCCCCCAAAAATTATTGTTTTTCCAAAAAAGACGAATTTACAACAAAATGCATCAATATTCAATAAAATTGTTAAATTTTGAAGCCAAACAGACAAATTATTTACAAATTATTGAATGTTTGAACCACAAAGATGAATTTGCTACAAAACAGTTATATTTTATATTTTGAATCTTCAAACAAAACAAACAAAAAAATTGGTAAAATGTAGTTTAGCTCTAAACCAAATAGTTACTTTAAAAAAAAAAAGAAGATATATTTTCCACGAAACACGTAATCCATTATATTTGAACAAAAAGAAAGATTTTAATTTGATATAAAAACAAATTCAACAAAAAAAGAGACAATTTTCCAATCAAATTAGACGAATCCTCAACCAAAATAGATTTATTTTGTACCAAACAGTTGTATTCTCAAGCGAAAAAGATGAACTTTTAACCAAAAGGATTAATTTTCTATCAGAAAAGACGAATTTACAACAAAATACATAAATTATAAACCATAAATGAAGAAGTTACATCTGATAGTTAAATAAATTAATACCAAACAAAAATTAAAACTAATTTTCAAAGGAACAGTCAAAATTTCAACCAAAAAGATGAATTTTTAATTAAAATCATGAACCTTTAACAAAAAAACGATCTTGAAACCAAAAAGTTCGACATTCATCCTAAAAGATGATGGTTTAACGAAGAAGATTAATTTTACCAAAATGGAATCGTTCAATTTTCAACCAAAGAGATGAATCATCAACGAAAAAAATGAATTTTCAAGAAAGCAGTTTAATTTTCAACCAAGTAGTTCAATTTTTGACTAAAAAGATGACTTTTCAACCAAATGAGATAAATTCCGAACCAGAAAAATAATTGTAGAATTTTTAAACAAGAATAGTTGGATTTTCTGATTGGGTTCTATTAATTCAGTTTGTATTCAAGCTTTTATAACATGAAAATGATTGTTTTTCAATGAAAATTGAACTATTCCATTGCCGGTTAAAAAGTAATCTTTTTTAGACTAAAAATTTAACTAGTTAGTTGAAAATTCCTCTTTTTTGGTAGAAAATTAATTTTCTTGGTTGAAAATTCAACTATTTTGCTAAAGTTTTATGCATTTGGTTAAAAATTCGTCTTTTTTGGTAGAAAATTAAATTTTTCGTTAAAAATGCAACCGTTTGGCTGAAAATTATTCTGTTTTTGATTTTGATTGAGGATTCAAATATTTTCCTAAAAATTCGTCTTTTTTAGTGAAATAATAACTATTATATTTTTTTTTTGAAAACTCATATGTTCAGGTTTACAGTTCAACTTTTTTGTTGAAAGCTAAAATATTTCCTTGAAAATTCAGTTTTTTTAATTCAAGATGAATAATTTCAGTAGAAAATTAATTCCTTTGGTTAAAAATAGCACTACTTTCTTAAAGCTTCCCTTTTTTTGAATAAGAATCAATTTTGTTAACTGCAAATTTAACTATTTTGTTGTATAGAAAATTAGTCTTTTTGTTTTGGAAATTCAACTATGTGATAGACAATTTATTAGACAGAAATTATTAGAATTGGCTAACAGGCTTTGGCGAACATGAGAACATGTACAAAATTTTAAAAATCAATTCGAAAATGAAAATTTTAAGACAAATAACGCACGATATGAAAAATGTAAATAGAAGAAAAACCTTGCTTTTGGACAGCCCTACAAGATCATCCTAACAAGTTTTCGAATTTTCTTGAAAAATCGAAAATTCAAATTTTGATCGCGCAAAAAAATTAAAAATTCCATTTTGTGGTCAAACCATGCACGATACAAAAAAAAGATGAATAGACAAAAAATTGTGTTTCTAAAAAAATCTACAATATTGTTATTCACTTTTTGATAAGATGCGTAGTTTTTGTTTCATTTGTAAAAAACAATACAATGAAAAATTGAAATTTTGGATAAATCACACAAGCTATGAAAAAATAAACATAGAAAGGTTGTTCATACGAAAAAGAGATACGAATTTATTATTAATACATTTTTGACAGGACGCTTAGTTTTTGTTTTAATCGTGAAAAATATCATGGGAAATAAAAAAAATTAATTTTTTGAAAAAAGAACACAAGCTACGAAAAAAAAATTAGTAAACGAAAATTGTGCATCTAAAACACATCTACAAATTTTTCATAAACTACTTTTTGATAGGACGCGCAGTACTGGTTTTAATCTTAAAGAATAACATTACAAATAAAAATGAAAAATTTGTGGAAAAACGACAAAAGGTACCAAAAAAAATTGATAGACAAAAGTTGTTTATCCAGAAAAGAGATACAAATTTGTTATAATTTATTACATTTTCATAATTTATGATTGAGTTGAAAAACTATCTTTTTAGTTGAGAAATTTAACTGTTTGGTGGACAATTTATGTAGTTTGTTGAAAATTTGTCATTTTTTGTAGAAAAATAACCGGATGGAAATGAAAGTATTTTGTTGAAAAATTCTTTCTTGGGCTAAGAACTCATTTATTAACACTAAATATAACTACTTAATTGAAAATTCGTGTTTTTTTCTCTTGAGAATTCAATAGTTTGGTAGAAAATACATCTATTTTGTAGTCTTTTTTGGTACAAAATTAATCTTTGATGTAACCCCTATTTAGTGAGCCCGGAGAGTAGGGGTACTCAAAGAAGGGCGTGGACGCGTGTTGCTGGCGTGTCACGTCCAACCCTGGTCGTCTGCGTGTGGTGGGTCGGATGGGGCCTATTGGGTGGCCATAGGCTTGGCCGTGAATCCGGGCGCGAAGGTGGCGGTAGCCCGGGCTGGCAAGTGCCTGTTGTTTCCCTGGAGGAAAGCGTCCAACTTCGCCACCGATCGTTTCTCGTTCTTGCGGCTGCTGGGAAGAGATTGATGGATAGTTACCGCTCCTCGCGCCGAGAGGAGGTAACGGTACGCTTGAAGCCCGTCCATGGACGGCGGCCCGGAGGCCGACACGGTCCCTTCGTTTATTGGTGGACCATCGGTGGAATCCGCAACCGTCGTCAGGATTCGACCTAGAGTTTAGGTCATGTCAGTCGTCTGGTCAATCTAGAAGTCCAGGTTTCGTCGAGGGGTTAGTCGTGGTCGCTTGGCTGGAGGAGAGAGAAGTGAAGGGGAGAAACACTCGTCCGAACTTAGGAGGAGAGTGTCGTCGGAGTCATCGGAGGGAGAGGACTCTATGGTGATGGTCGGGATGAGGGTTCTGCCGGGAGTAGGCGGCAAGGTCTTCGGGGTCTTTGGGGCGACAAAATCGCAAGACCCGTCAGGAAGAGTGAATGAGGCGGAGGAAGGTCCCGGGAAGATCGGGGGCTG
>CAKNWT010204635.1:0-10659 GCA_932066315.1 Andricus coriarius | reverse complement strand
GGAACTGGAAATGATAATATGCCTGTACTCCAAGTCTGTACTGGCGCGGTACTGGCATTATTACAAAACGTCACTCGGCTGGGAGTTGTTTGTCGGTACTGGGCCGGTACTGGAAATGGTATTATGCCTGTACCTAAAGTCTGCACTGCCGCTGTACTGGAAATGATATTATGCCTGTACTGAACGTCTATACGGCGCTGTACTGGCATTAATACAAAATATCACTCAGCTGTAAGTACCTGTCGGTACTGGGGCGGTACTGGAAATGGAGTTATGCCTGTACCTAATGTCTGCACTGCCGCCGTACTGGAAATGATATTAGGCATGCACTGCAAGTCGGTACTGGCGCGGTACTGGCATTATTACAAAATGTCAGTTGGCTGTAAGTTTCTGTCGGTACTGGGGCGGTACTGGAAATGCTATGATGCCTGTACCTAAATTCTGCACGGCCGCTGTACTGGAAATGATATTATGCCTGTACTGCAAGTCTTTACCGGCGTGGTACTGCCATCATTACCAAACCTCACTCAGCTGGGAGCTGTCTGTCGGTACTGGGGCGGTACGGGAAATGGCATTATAACTCTACCTAAATTCTGCACTGCTGCGGTACTAGGAATTATATTATCCTGTACTGCAAGTCTGTACTGGCGCGGTACTGGCAGAAATACAAAACTTCAATCAACTGGGAGATGTTTGTCGGTACTGGGGCGGTACTGGTATTGGTAATATGTCTGTACCGAAAGTCGGCACTGGGCGGTGCTGGAAATGATATTATGCCTGTACTGGAAGTCTGTACAGCGCGGTAGTGGCATTAATACAAAATGTCACTCGGCTGGGAGTAGTTTCTCGGTACTGAGGCGGTACTGGTATTGGTAATATCTCTGTACCGAAAGTCTGCACTGTCGCGGTACTGGAAATAATATTATGCGTGTACTGCAAGTCTGTATTGGCGCAGTACAGGCATTAATACAAAATGTAACTCATCTGGGAGTTTTCTGTCGGTACTGGCGCAATACTGGAAATAGTATTATGCCTGTACATAAAGTCTGTACTGCCGCGGTACTGGAAAGGATATTATGCCTGTACTGCAAGTCTGTACTGGCTCAGTACTGGCATTAATACAAAATTTCACTCAACTGGGAGTTGTCTGTCGGTACTGGGGCGGTACTGAAAATGGTATTATGCCGGTACCTAAAGTCTGCACTGCCGCGGTACTGGAAATGATATTATGCCTGTACTGCAAGTCTGCACGGTGCGGTACTGGCATTAATACAAAATGTCACTCGGCTGTGAGTTGTCTTTAGGTACGGGGGCGGTACTGCAAATAGTATTATGCCTCTACTTGAAGTCTGCATTACCGCGATGCTGGAAATTATATTATGCCGGTACTGCAAGTCTGTACTGCCGAGGTACTGGCATTATTACAAAATGTCCCTCGGCTGGGAGTTGTCTGTCGGTACTGGGACGTTACCGGAAATGGTATTATGCCTGTACCTATAGTCTGCACTACCGCGGTACTGGAAATGATATTATTTCTGTACTGCAAGTCTGTACAGCGCGGCACTGGCATTAATACAAAATGTCACTCGGCTGGGAGTTGTTTGTCGGTTCTGGGGCGGTACTGGAAATGGTATTATGCCTTTACATAAAGTCTCCACAGCCGTGGTGCTAGAAATGATATTATGCCTGTAATACAAGACTGTACTGGCACGGTACTGGCATTAATACAAAATGTCACTTGGCTAAGAGCTGTATGTCGGTACTGTGGCGGTACTGTTATTGGTAATATGTCTGTACCGAAAGTCTGCACTGGCGTGGTATGGGAAATGATATTAGGCCTGCAGCGCAAGTCTGTACTAGCGCTGTACCGGCATTAATATAAAATGTCACTCGGCTGGGTGTTGTTTGTGGATACTGGGGCGGTACTGGTATTGGTAATATGTCTGTGCCGAAAGTCTGCACTGCCCCGGTACTGGAAATGATATTATGTCAATATTGCAAGTTCGTACTGGCGCAGTACTAACTTTAATACAAAATGTCACTCGGCTGGGTGTTGTCTGTGGGTACTGGCGCGGTACTGGTATTGGTAATATGTCTGTGCCGATAGTCTGCACTGCCCCGGTACTGGAAATGATATTATGTCAATACTGCAAGTCCGTACTTGGGCAGTACTGGCTTTATTACAAAATGTCACTCTGCTGGGAGTTGTCTGTCGGTACTCGGGCGGTACTGCAAATGGTATGATGCCTGTACCTAAAGTCTGCACTGCTGCGGTACTGGAAATGATATTATGCCTGTACGGCAAGTCTTTACTGGCGTGTTACTGGCATTATTACGAAATGTCACTCGGCTGGGAGTGGTCTGTCGGTACTGGGGCGGTACTGGAAATGTTATTAAGCCTGTGCCTAAAGTCTGCACAACTGCGGTACTGGAATTGATATGAGGCCTGTACTGCAAGTCTTTACTGGCATGGTACTGGCATTATTAAAAAATGTCACTCGGATAGGAGTTGTCTTTCGGTACTGTTGCGGTACTGTAAATGGTATTATGCCTGTACGTAAAGTCTGCACTGCCGCGGTACAGGAAATTATATTATGCCTGTACTGCAGATCCGTACGGCGCGGTACTGGCATTAATACAAAATGTCACTAGGCGGGGAGTTGTTTGGCGGTAGTTGGGCGGTACTGGTATTGGTAATATGTTTGAGCCGAAATTCTGCACTGCCGAGGTACTGGAAATGGTATTACGCCTGTACTGGAAGTCTGTACGGGCGCGGTACTGGAATTAATACAAAATGTCACACGGCTGGGAGTGGTTTCCCGGTACTGGGGCGGTACTGGTATTGGTAATATATCTGTACCGAAAGTCTGCACTGCTGGGGAACTGGAAATGATATTCTGCCTTTACTGAAAGTCTGTACTGGCGCGGTACTGGCATTAATACAAAATGTCACTCAGGTGGGAGTAGTTTGTCTGTACTGGGGCGGTACTGGAAATGGTATGATGCCTGTACTGCAGGGCTGTACGACGCGGTACTGGTATTAATACAAAGTGTCACTAGGCTGGGAGTTGTGTCGCGGTACTGGGGCGGTACCGGAATTGGTATTATGCCTGTACTTATAGTATGCACTGCCGAGGTACTGGAAATGATATTACGCCTGTACTGCAAGTCTGTATGGGCGCGGTACTGGCATTAATACAAAATGTCACTCGGCTGGGAGTGGTTTCTCGGTACTGGGGTGGTACTGGTATTCGTAATATATCTGTACCGAAAGTCTACACTGCTGCGGAACTGGAAATGATAATATGCCTGTACTGCAAGTCTGTGCTAACGCGGTACTGGCATTAATACAAAACGTCACTCGGCTGGGAGTTGTCTGTCGATACGGTGGCGGTACTGGAAATAATATTATGCCTGTACCTAAAATCTGCACTGCTGCGGTACTGGAAGTGATATTAGGCCTGTACTGAAATTTTGTACTAGCGCGGTACTGGCATTAAAACAAAATGTCACTTCGCTGGGAGTTGTCTGTCGGTACTTTGGCGGTACTGGAAATAGTATTATGTCTGTACCTAAAGTCTGCACTGCCGCGGTACTGGAAATGATATTATGCCTGTACTGCAAGTCTGTTCTGGCGCGGTACTGGCAATAATACAAAGTGTCACTCGGCTGGGAGTTGTCGGTCAGCACTGGGCGGTGCTGGAAATGATATTATGCCTGTACTGTAAGTCTGTACGGCGCGGTACTGGCATTAATACAAAATGTCACTCGACTGGGAGTTGTCTGTCGGTACTGGGGCGGTACCGGAAATGGTATTATGCCTGTACCTAAAGTCTGCACTGCCGCGGTACTGGAAATGATATTATGCCATACTGAAAGTCTTTACGGGCGCGGTGCGGGCATTAATACAAAATGTCACTCGGCTGGGAGTGGTTTCTCGGTACTGGAGCGGTACTGGTATTGGTAATATATCTGTACCGAAAGTGTGCACTGCCGCGGTACTGGAAATGATATTGTGCCTGTACTGCAAGTCTCTACGGCGCGGTAGTGGCATTAATACAAAATGTCACTCGGCTGGGAGTTGTCTGTCGGTACGGGGGCGGTACTGCAAATGGTATTATGCCGGTACTTAAAGTATGCACTGGCGCGGTGCTGGAAATTATATTATGCCGGTACTGCAAGTATGTACTCACGCCGTACTGGCATTATTACAAAATGTCACTCGACTGGGAGTTGTCTGTCGGTACTGGGGCGGTACCGGAAATGGTATTATGCCTGTACCTATAGTCTGCACTGCCGTGGAACTGGAAATCATATTATGCCTGTACTGCAAGTCTGTACAACGCGGTACTGGCATTAATACAAAATTTCAATCAACTGGGAGCTGTTGGTGGGTACTGGGGCGGTACTGGTATTGGTAATATGTCTGTACCTAAAGTCGGCACATGCCGGTGCTGGAAATGATATTGTGCCTGTACTGCAAGTCTGTACTGGCAAGGTACTGGCATTAATACAAAATGTCGATCAGGTGGGAGTTGTTTGTCGGCACTGGGGCGGTACTGGAAATAGTATTATGCCTGTACCTAAATTCTGCACTGCCGCGGTACTGGAAATGATATTATGCCTGTACTGAAAGTCTTTACGGGCGCGGTGCGGGCATTAATACAAAATATCACTCGGCTGGGAGTGGTTTCTCGGTACTGGAGCGGTACTGGTATTGGTAATATATCTGTACCGAAAGTGTGCACTGCTGCGGTACTGGAAATGATATTGTGCCTGTACTGCAAGTCTGTACTGACGCGGTACTGGCATTATACAAAATGTCACTCGGCTGGGAGTTGTCTGTCGGTACTGGGGCGGTACTGGAAATAGTATGATGCCTGTACCTAAAGTCTGCACTGCCGCGGTACTGTAAATGATATTATGCCGGTACTGCAAGTATGTACTGACGCGGTACAGGCATTATTACAAAATGTCACTCAAATGTGAGTAGTCTGTCGGTACTGGGGCGGTACCGGACATGGTATTATGCCTGTAATTATAGTCTGCACTGCCGCGGAACTGGAAATGATATTATGCCTGTACTGCAAGTCTGTACAACGCGGTACTGGCAATAATACAAAATTTCAATCAACTGGGAACTGTTTGTCGGTACTGGGGTGGTACTGGTATTGGTAATATGTCTGTACCAAAAGTCGGCACTGGGCGGTGCTGGAAATGATATTATGCCTGTAATGCAAGTCTGTACTGGCGAGGTACTGGCATTATTACAAAATGTCACTCGGCTTGGAGTTGTCTGTCCGTACTGGGGCGATGCTGGAAATGGTATTATGTCTGTACCTAAAGTCTGCACTGCTGCGGTACTGGAAGTTATATTAGTCCTGTACTGCAAGTCTTTACTGGCGTGGTACTGGCATTAATACAAAATGTCACTAGGCTGGGAGTTGGTTGTCGGTACTGGGGCGGTACTGGAAATGATATTATGCCTGTACCTAAAGTCTGCACTGCCGCTGTACTGGAAATGATATTATGCCTGTACTGCAAGTATGTACGGCGCGGTAGTGGCAATACTACAAAATGTCACTCGGCTTGGAGTTGTCTGTCGGGACTGGGGCGGTACTGCAAATGGTATTATGCCTGTACCTGAAGTCTGCACTGCCGCCGTACTGGAAATTATATTAGGCCTGCACTGCAAGTCTGTACTGGCGCGGTACTGGCATTATTACAAAATGTCACTCAGGTGAGATTTGTTTGTCGGTACTGGGGCGGTACTGGTATTGGTAATATGTCTGTACCGAAAGTCTGTACTGCCGCGTTACTGGAAATTATATTATGCCAGTACTGCAAGTCTGCATTGGCGCGGTACTACAATTAATACAAAATGTCACTCGGTTGGGAGTTGTCTTTGGGTACTGGGGCGATACTGGAAATGGTATTATACCTGTACCTAAATTCTGCACTGCCGCCGTACTGGAAATGATATTATGCCTGTACTGCAAGTCTGTACGGCGCCTTACTGGCATTAATACAAAATGTGACTCGGCTGGGTGCTGTCTGTCGGTACTGCGGCGGTACTGCAAATGGTATTATCCCTGTACCTAAAGTCTGCACTGCCGCGGTGCTGGAAATTATATTATGCCGGTACTGCAAGTCTGTACTGGCGCGGTACTGGAATTATTACAAAATGTCACTCGGCTGGGAGTTGTTTGTCGGTACTGGTTTGGTACTGGTATTGGTAATATGTCTGTACCGAAAGTCTGCACTGCCGCAGTGCTGAATATGATATTATGCCGGTACTGCAAATCTGTACTGGCGCGGTACTGGCATTAATACAAAATTTCAATCAACTGGGATCCGTTTGTCGGTGCTGGGGTTGTACTGGTATTGGTAATATGTCTGTACCAAAAGTCGGCACTGGGCGGTGCTGGAAATTATATTATGCCTGTACTGCAAGTCTGTACTGGCGAGGTACTGGCATTAATACAAAATGTCACTCGGCTGGGAGTAGTCTGTCGGTACTGGGGCGGTCCTGGAAATGTTATGATGCCTGTACCTAAAGTCTGCACAGCTGCGGTACTGGAAATGATATTATGACTGTACTGCAAGTCTTTACTGGCATGGTACTGGCATTATTAAAAAATGTCACTCCTCTGGGAGTTGTCTTTCGGTACTGTTGCTGTACTGGAAATGGTATTATGCCTGTACGTAAAGTCTGCACTGTCGCGGTACTGGGAATGATATTATGCCTGTACTGCTGGTCTGTACGTCGCGGTACTGGCATTAATACAAAATATCACTAGGCTGGGAGTTGTTTGGCGGTACTGGGGCGGTACTGGTATTGGTAATATGTCTGTGCCGAAAGTCTGCACTGACGAGGGACTAGAAATGATATTACGCCTGTACTGCAAGTCTGTACGGGCGCGGTACTGGCATTAATACAAAATGGCACTCGGCTGGGAGTAATTTCTCGGTACTGGGGTGGTACTGGTATTGGCAATATATCTGTACCGAAAGTCTGCACTGCTGCGGAACTGGAAATGATATTCTGCCTGTACTGAAAGTCTTTACTGGCGCGGTACTGGCATTGATACAAAATATCACTCGAATAAGAGCTGTTTGTCGGTACTGAGGCGGTACTGGCATTGATAATATGTCTGTATCAAAAATCTGCACTGCCGCGGCATCGCAAATGATTTTAGGTCTGTACCGCAACTCTCTACTGGCGCTGTACTGGCATTATTACAAAATGTCACTCGGCTGGGAGTTCTCTGTCCGTACTGGGGCGGAACTGGAAATGGTATAATGTCTGTACCGAAATTCTGCACTGCTGCGGTACTGGAAATTATATTATTCCTGTACTGCAAGTCTTTACTGGCGTGGTACTGGCATTAATACAAAATGTCACTAGGCTGGGAGTTGTTTGTAGGTACTGGGCTGTACTGGTATTGGTAATATGTCTGTGCCGAAAGTCTGCACTGCCGCGGTACTGGAAATGAGATTATGCCTGTACTGAAAGTCTTTACGGGCGCGTTGCGGGCATTAATACAAAATGTCACTCGGCTGGGAGTTGTATGTCGGTACTGGGGCAATACTGGAAATGGTATTATGCCTGTACCTAAAGTCTGCACTGCCGCGGTACTGGAAATGATATTATGCCTCTACTGAAAGTCTTTACGTTCGCGGTGCGGGCATTAATACAAAATGTCACTCGGCTGGGAATGGTTTCTCGGTACAGGAGCGGTACTGGTATTGGTAATATATCTGTACCGAATGTGTGCACTGCCGCGGTACTGGAAATGATATTGTGCCTGTACTGCAAGTCTGTACTGACGCGGTGCTAGCATTATACAAAATGTCACTCGGCTGGGAGTTGTCTGTCGGTACTGGGGCGGTACTGCAAATGGTATTTTGCCTGAACCTAAAGTCTGTACTGCCGCTGTACTGGAAATGATATTAGGCCTGCACTGCAAGTCTGTACTGACGCGGTACTGGCAGTAATACAAAATGTCACTCAGGTGAGAGTTGTCTGTCGGTACTGGGTTGGTACTGGTATTGGTAATACGTCTGTACCGAAAGTGTGCACTGCCGCGTTACTGGAAATTATATTGTGCCTGTACTGCAAGTCTGCATTGGCGCGGTACTGCAATTAATACAAAATGTCACTCGGTTGGGAGATGCCTTTGGGTACTGGGGCGGTACTGGAAATGGTATTTTACCTGTACCTAAAGTCTGCACTGCCGCTCTACTGTAAATTATATTATGCCTGTACTGCAAGTCTGTACGGCGCTGTACTGGCATTAATACAAAATGTCACTCGGCTGAGAGTTATTTGTCGGTACTGGGGCGGTAGAGGAAATGGTGTTATGCCTGTACCTTAAGTCTGCACTGCCGCCGTACTGGAAATGATATTGGGCCTGCACTGCAAGTCTCTACTGGCGCGGTACTGGCATTATTACAAAATGTCACTCGGCTGTAAGTTTCTGTCGGTACTGGGGCGGTACTGGAAATGCTATGATGCCTGTACCTAATTTCTGCACGGCCGCTGTACTGGAAATGATATTATGCCTGTAATGCAAGTCTTCACTGGCGTGGTACTGCCATAATTACAAAACCTCACTCAGCTGGGAGTTGTCTGTCTGTACTGGGGCGGTACGGGAAATGGCATTATGCCTCTACCTGAAGTCTGCACTGCTGCGGTACTAGAAATTATATTATGGCTGTACTGCAAGTCTGTTCTGGCGCGGTACTGGCATTAATACAAAATGCTACTCAACTGGGAGTTGTCTGTCGGTACTGGGGCAGTACTGGAAATGTTATTATGCCTGTACCTAAAGTCTGCACTGCCGCGGTACTGGAAATGATATTATGCCTGTACTGAAAGTCTGTACGGCGCTGTACTGGCATTAATACTAAATATCACTCGGCTGTAAGTTTCTGTCGGTACTAGGGCGGTACTGGAAATGGTGTTATGCCTGTACCTTAAGTCTGCACTGCCGCCGTACTGGAAATGATATTGGGCCTGCACTGCAAGTCTGTACTGGCGCGGTACTGGCATTATTACAAAATGTCACTCGGCTGTAAGTTTCTGTCGGCACTGGGCGGTGCTGGAAATGATATTATGCCTGTACTGCAGGTCTGCACTGGCGCGGTACTGGCATTAATACAAAATGTCACGCGGCTGGGATTTGCTTGACGGTACTGGGACGGTACTGGTTTTGGTAATAAGTCTGTACCGATGTTCTGCACTGCCGTGGTACTGGAAATGATATTATGCCTGTACTGCAAGTCTGTGCGGCGCGGTAGTGGCATTAATACAAAATGTCACTCGGCTGGGAGTGGTTTCTCGGTACTGGGGCGGTACTGCTATTGGTAATATATATGTACCGAAAGTCTGCACTGCCGCGGTACTGGAAATAATATTATGCGTGTACTGCAAGTCTGTGTTGTCGTGGTACTGGCATTAATACAAAATGTCACTCTGCTGGGAGTAGTCTGTCGGTACTGGGGCGGTACTGGAAATGTATTAGGCCTGTACCAAAAGTCTGCACTTCTCCAGTACTGGAAATTATATTATGCCTGTACTGCAAGTCTGTGCTGGCTCGGTACTGGCATTATTGCAACATTTCAATCGTCTGGGAGCTGTTTGTCGGTACTGGGGCGGTACAGGTATTGGCAATATGGCTGTGCCGAATGTCAGCACTGCCGCGTTACTGGAAATTATATTATGCCTGTACTGCAAGTCTGTACGGCGCTGTACTGGCATTAATACAAAATTTCACTCGGCTGGGAATTGTCTGTCGGTACTGGGGCGGTACTGCAAATGGTATTATGCCTGTATTTAAAGTCTGCACTGCCGCGGCGCTTGAAATAATATTATGCCGGAACTGCAAGTATGTACTGGGGAGGTACTGGCATTATTACAAAATGTCACGCGGCTGGGATTTGCTTGACGGTACAGGGGCGGTACTGGAAATGTATTAGGCCTGTACCAAGAGTCTGCACTTCTCTAGTACTGGAAATTATATTATGCCTGTACTGCAAGTCTGTGCTGGTTCGGTACTGGCATTATTGCAACATTTCAATCGTCTGGGAGCTGTTTGTCGGTACTGGGGCGGTACTGGTATTGGTCATGTATCTATACTGAAAGTCTGCACTGCCGCGGTACAGGTAATGATATTATGCCTGTACTAAAAGTCTGTACGGGCCCGGTACTGGCAATAATAAAAAATGTTACTCCGCTGGGAGTGGTTTCTCGGTAATGTTGCGGTACTGGTATTGGTAATATACCAGTACCGAAAGACTGCACTGCTGCTGTACTGGAAATGATATTATGGCTGTACTGCAAGTCTGTACTGGCGCGGTACTGGCAATAATACGAAATGTCTCTCAGCTGGGAGTTGTCTGTCGGTACTGGGTCGGTACAGGTATTGGCAATATGTCTGTACCGAATGTCTGCACTGCCGCGGTACTGGAAATTATATTATGCCTGTACTGCAAGTCTGTACGGCGCTGTACTGGCATTAATACAAAATGTCACTCGGCTGGGAGTTGTTTGTCGGTACTGGGGCGGTACTGCAAATGGTATTATGAATGTACCTAAAGTCTGCACAAGCGCGGTACTGGAAATGATATTATGGCTGTACTGCAAGTCTGTACTGG
>CAKNWT010204484.1:0-11389 GCA_932066315.1 Andricus coriarius | reverse complement strand
GCCGCTCGCAGGTCTCATCCTCAGATTTCATTTTGGGACTATTATTACAAAATTTCTGCAGCCTCCAAAAACGCTGCAAAGCCTTCTGCAAGTAATTATCATGGACACAATGCCCAGCCGTGAGAGATGCTCGTGATGAGGGGTCCGCCAGCCGTGGCAGGACGGAGTGAGTCGATCCAGAAACAATCCACCCCAAAGCAGTATCCTGGGCAATCAACGGTGAAGGTGGGAAATTGCGCAAGCCAGGTCGCAGAATCCGACAATACACATCTGACCCCAAGACGACATCGACTGACTTGGGTTTTGGAGAAGTGAGGATCCGATAAACAAAGATCATCAAACTGGTTTAAGTCGAGGTCAGTGCTCAGCTGTGAGGGGGGGTTTAATGTAAGGCCAGGGCCTTAGTCTCAAGATGAAATGAGGGATTACTGACTGAGCGCAGTGACAGATTTACAATAGCACGGGCTGTACCAGCGGGTGACGCACCCATTCCCGTTAATCGAATATTTACGCGGTGTTTGCGTAACTGGAGTAATTGCACGGTGGATGCCTTAACAAAGGAGGCCTCAGAGCCTTGATCGACCAGGGCGCGAAAACGGACCTGGGTACCCGTAGAACCTATCAGCATAATATTGGCTGCCGCGAGAAATACCAGTTGTCATATGTCGGAAAAACCTGTAGTCAACGCGGATACATTAGTTTAGGGAGCAGGTTGTTTCTGTCGACTTACGTGGCCAGACACCTCTTCTTTTTTTTTGATAGTTCGTTGTCTGCCCAGTGTGAGCGGTGTGTAATGACGAGTGGTGCTTGTCTCGGCATGTTCTACACCAGGGCTCACCAAAAGGCAGTCGGCGACTGCAAATAGTGACAGTGGCAGTCGCGAGACTAGGTCAAACAGGCCCGAGAACAGGCCCTCATAAATCTTATCGTTCGACTGGTCCCTAATCCTTCACGGTAAATTACAGTTTGAAATGAAAAAATGAAATGTATTGTGAATACAAGTAGAAAAAAATCAGACCCTTCGGTAATTAAAACAATTAAAACACAGGCATAGGTGACGCGCCTCATTGCGACTTTAAATAGGGGATTTGAATAAAAAGGCTGAGCGATTTCCAATGTAATGGTCCTCGGAAGAGAGTGAACACTTCTGAGCAGATGCGCGGGCATTTCTCACACCTGAACCAGTGCTCGCGTGAAATGTCAGTTTCGAAGCTCTATTTGATTTGACATAAGATTCTGAACTGTATGCTGGACCTTTATTAGCTTTTGTCTCGGCAGCAATCATACCAAGTGCTTGAGACCGCTGCTCAAGAAGCTCCACGAAATCACTGAATTTTGGGAAACGTTGCATCGGAGAGGGCTCCACTGCAGGTGCGGCTGCCGTTGCAACGATTTGGCGATCCTTCATGCTAAGATCTGTTTCCCAGAGCCTTCTAGATTCGGGATCTAAACGACTCGCTAAAATGTGCACAAGCCAAACGTCCCAATGTGGCACCGGCATATCGAGGTTAGTCAATGCGCGCACAATGCGCTGTGCTTCATCACTAAAGGTTGGCAATTCGAACGCGGATTCGCGTTTAATATATGGGAGATCCATCAAGGCAGTAAGATGCATGCCAACGATTAATCAAGGGTTAAAGAATCGAGTTTGCAAAGCCTGCCAACTGGTTAAGTAGTTCGCGTTTGTTGTTGTCACGTCTTTCACTAGATCAAGCGCGGTACCAGTGACAAGATTTTAAATATTGTAGTTTTGTGACGTTTGCATTTGACCTCACTTCATTTCTGTCAAATGCCTGAAAGAAAAACCCAAATATCGCTTACACGAAAACTGTATGTTAAAAATAAACGACAATAAACCAACCGTCCTCTTGTGTAATAACCCGGTTATTTGTTTACAGTTTCATCAGAGAATGTTCAAATTAAGAACCACCTCCTTCAAATGCATGACTACTGATGGCTACACCAAACGCAAACTGACAATTAGTTACCAAAGCCCAACACACTCCACTCCTCACCCGGGGCACCAAATGTTTGAGTAATGATCCGGCACTTGATTGCTAGTGGAGCGTGTTGGGGTTCAAATAACCACAACCAAATTTTAGTTGCAAAGGAAAGAGTTTATTCTATGGCATAAAAAACCTCCACTCCATTAGTGGAGGAAAAAGCCGAAAAATCAAATAGTGATCACAAAAGTATGTCAAAATTTACCTTATCCTTTACCTCAATCCATACAGTGGCAAACACACATAATCCAACATGAGACTCGTTCAAAATATTGGGATGACAACCAGTCCGCCATGCATTAATCCACACAATGACAGAGACACATAATCCAACATGAGACTCGTTATTATCATACACTAATCCACACAATGGCAGGCACACACAATCCAACATGAGACTCGTTCACACTCGCAAAATAGAACCTCTCACCACAAAGGGTCAACTTGAACTGAACTTTTAAGAAAATAATAGTTATAAAAGTGAAAACCAATTCCTGATCCAATTACATATAAAGTCGTGGGAAAAGGTTCCATTCTACCTGCTCGGCGCTGACCTTCGAGCTACGCGCAGAGCTTACAGTTTTATTCCGGGTGCAGCCCCTTTTCCGAAAATGGATAAACTAAAGATACAATAAACTAAGTCAAGCTCGCCACAATTTCAGATGGCGGTAAAAAGCAGCCAAACATTCAACTTGTAGGAGTTGTGAAGACAATTTTCTTGTCCCAGCGGAGCTAGAGAGATTTTTTTCACAACTTTAAAAGAATTGTGTTTCACAATTTTAATAATCAATATTTCAAAAAATATTCATTATCGACCATGTAGACAAAAAAATTAACATCTTATCACTTTAATAATTCACTCGTCAAAAAAAACATAACATCAATTAATATAATGTAGAAAAGTTCAGATTTTTTTACAAAATTGAGTGGGAAGCACGAGATTCTTGATGAGAATGTGTTCGCTAAAGCCAAAGGAGCTTTAACCAAAGAGAATTCACAATCATCAAATCACTGTGCTCGATGCTTAAAAGGCCTTAGGCGCGCTAAACCTTGCGAACGAAGCGAGCCGCGCGCAGAGCGCGCGATGAGAGTGCCGGCGCAGCGGGCAGATTTTTTTTAGTTGCAGATAACTTGTTAAAAATTTCAATTCCACATAAAAGTTTAATTTCCAATTATGAATTATATTTCAAGCCTTGAAATATTTGGCATCGAAACTCTTGAAGTGATAGCTACCCTGGAGAACCGGCCGAACGCAAGCATTACGCTACAGCGGAAATCTAAAGTAATGCTAAAGTAATGCTAAAGTAATATGGCATTATAATTATGAGAAGAAGCAAGATAAATATGTAAACTGTTGAAATTGTAATAATACGTTAAAATTTACGTTGAATGGTCATGCTATAATTACAATAAGTTGCTTTTTCAGCGTTAAAAAATAAAAAGAACAAAGTGGCTGTCATTGAAGTCTGGCCCCAGCATGTTGGCAACCCGCTTGAATACGTCGTTAACAGACTGTAATAACAGCCACATTATTTTTTCATTTTTTGATGCTGAAAAAGAAACTTGTTGCAATTACGGAATGGCCATTTAACTTAAAATTTAACGTCCCTGGCGGACCGGCCGAACGCAAGCATTACGCTACAGAGTAATGCTAAAGTAATGCTAAAGTAATGTGGCATTATAATTAATAAAAGAAACAAACGAAAAATGTCAACTGTTGCAATTATAATAATACGTTAAATTTTACGTTAAATGGCCGTGCCGTAATTGCAAAAAGTTTCTTTCTCAGAATTAAAAAATGAAAAAATAATGTGACTGTCATTACAGTCTGATAACGGCGGCTTCAATGGGGTTGCCAACATGCAGGAGCCCGACTTCAATGACAGCTACTTTGTTTTTTTCTTTTTTAAGGCTGAAAAAGCAACTCCTTGCAATTATGGCATGACCATCCAACGTAAATTTTAACGTATTATTATAATTTCAACAGTTTACGTATTTATTTTGCTTCTTTTAATAATTATAATGTCATATTACTTTAGAATTACTTTAGCATTACTTCAGCATTACGCTGTAGCGTAATGCTTGCGTTCAGCCGGTCCACCAGGGGTATTATTATAATTGCCACAGTTTACATATTTATTTTGTTTCTTTTATTAATTATAATGCCATATTACGTTAGCATTACTTTAGCATTACTTTAGCATTACTTTAGCATTACCCTGTAGCGTGATGCTTGCGTTTGGCCGGTCCGTCAGGGTAGTAGCAGTGCGCGGAGGTTTGTGATAATGGATGTGTAGTTATCACTTTGATGTCGAATTTTTCTCTTAGAATTATGTCGATTTTCGGCATCATATCCTTTAAATCGCGTCGGACTTATAAAACTATAATTAGTATAAATATTGCTACTTTGCGTTTTGGCTCCGTTAGTGAAAGTGTCGTGCGAAAATGGAATGTTTTTGAAACTTTGTCGTACTTCCTCTCTCGCAGCTTGAATGTCATAGTTGCACTAGTGTATCGAAAATATCACATTTTAATTTAATATTTATCAATAAGTGTCAATTCCTTTAGCGAAAATCTCAAAATATCAGGGATTTTGTATGTCCTACAATTCGAACAGGTATTGCAGTTTTTTTTAACCTTACATTTTTTGGTGCAAAACTACCAAAAGTGATTTTCCTTGTTGGTATTAGAGTAATAACACATTTTGCTTCCTCTTAAGAGAAAGTTATGTAATAACAACGTCCAAACCAACGTGGGTGTGTGGGTGAATGTGTGCGGATGGGTGTATGGATGACACACTTTTTCGTGAAATAACCTCTTCTTCTTCTTTGGTGAGTTTCTTTAGCAATAGATCTGCAAAGACATCTGGGTTTCCGCAGTGTAGATGCCCCTTGCTAGTAACAGCGAGACCTATCCGGCCATGGCGTCTTATAGACTTATTTCATTTGTAGTATTTCAAGTGTAGATAAAGCGATTGGTGTTCAGCGTGCGATAGGTGAGAAGGTTCAAATTTAGTTGTGCCCAAGTATATATATTTCACAACTTTTTAGGGATTTATATGTCATTAAGGCGTGAGAGGTACAAAGTATGAAGTGTATGAATAGCCTGGAATAACTAGTATTACTGGGTAAAGAATAAAGGAATTACAGATGCTAAACAAGAAATGCACAGTTTTTAAGGAATTTAAGAAAATAATGACAAGCAGAACTATTAGGGTCACAGAGAAAGCTCTCCACACAGAATGGAGGGAATTTTATCATTTTAATTAAGGATTTTTCAAGTATAAGCGAGGATATTCCCGAGATTCTACCCAATTCTTCCTAGCTAAGCTATTGGCGAGAGCATAATGATTACTCCTAAGGCGGGAAATATTGACAAAATTACTTCTTTTTTCACATTGAGAATCAAAACACCAAGGTTTTGGTGAATCCGAAAAACAGTTATCAAAATATTAAGGACCCACGCTTCTACGATCACTGTCCTTTTTTAAGTCAGCATTAGACAGATTGTGCAGTTTATCAAAAATATATTTATAAAAGTCACTATAAGGAATCCTGATTTCTAAAGAAGTACCGGTAGTTCGAACAAACCTGGCGAGCTTGTCTGCAACTTCGTTTCCAAAAATACCTTTATGGCCGGGTATTCACTGAAGGCTAATTTTTATATTATAATTTTTTGCATAAGAAGGGCGGTTTCTGATTTTGTAGATAAGGAACTTTTTTGTTTCTATGTGGTTAAAGTTCAAGCAGGCAGATAATACGCTGCGAGAGTCAGAGAATATTATGGCGGGAGATATTTCTTTCTCTATCAAAAGCTTCAGAAAAGGACATGTAATTCCAATCCCTGTTAATTGAGTATCATCTTTCTTAGAGCCGTCACTGTAAAAAATATTTTCATTTTTAAGATTGATAGTTATATAGTGATTGAAATCAAGATTTGGTGAAGAGCTATCCATCAACATTTCACCGATATGTAGATTAATGTTAGGAGTTTTAAATTCAAGGGATTAATCCAATAGATAATTGATGGGAGCATAGGAATACATGATTTTGGTTTCAAATTTATTATGGTAAATATATGCGTTTAGTAAAGAAAAGGTCTTTCTGAAATTATAAGCGTTATTTCTAGCGGTGATAGTCTCTAGACGGTAAAGAGAGTCAAGCAATGGATGGTCTTCCATCGAGAAAACTTTCAGTAAACATAACTGGAATAGGCGTTGATCGACGGTAGCCAAAAATAAGTCTTAAAATGCTGTTTTGGATTTTACAAATCTGATCATAGGATTTAGATTTATAAATCGTTAAGGCTTGGCATCCATACTCAAGGAAGCTTCTTATGAGAGTGTGGTAAAGCATACGCAAGGTTTTATGGTGGTCCCTCCACCAATTTCCTCTAAGCAATTTAACAATATTAGCGACCTTAGTTCTTTTAATTAGCCGCGTAAAATGGGGAACCCAGGTTAATCCACAATCAAATGTTACTGCCAGCAAGAAAACTTCATAAGAGAGGGAAATTCGCTAATTACTTAATAAAACATGCGTTTCATGAGGGATGCGATTCTTGTTTGAATTAAATATAACTAATTTAGTTTTATCAATATACATGTTAAGTCCTCTAGATTTTAGGAAATTTTGAAGTAAGTTCAGACTGTTCTAAAGGATATAAATGCATTCATCAAGGTTCCGTGACGAAAAAAAATGACGATATCATCAGCATATTGTAGAATTTTGCAAATAGGATCAATGTGTTTATGAATGTCTAATATATAAATGTTATAAAACGTAGGGCTGGAGACGCATCCCTGAGGGAGACCTCTCTTGAATTTATAAGGGCACAAAGTTGAACCATTTAATTTTAAGAAGACGTTTCTTTGTGTAGTCAGATTTTCAAAGAACCTGCATATCTTCCAGGGAACACCCATCTCTCGCATATCATTAATTAAAATGCTCGGGACCACACTGTCATAAGCCGCTCTACATCAAGAAATAGAGCAGCCGTATACAAATATTCTGCAAAGGAGGTATGGATTTCTGTAGATAAAGCAGCCAAACCATCAGCACAGGATCGATTTTTCCTGGATCCAAATTGAGAATTAGGAAGCATGGTGCAAGTGCAATAGGTCGGAATTCAATCGACTTCGGTTTAGGAATGAGAAAGATTATGTATTTACTCCATGATTCAGGGAACCAGCCTTCATCTCAAATTAAATTATAAATTATTAGGACTTGGTTGGCCCGTTTTAATTCCTGAAGCTTAAGAGGCTTGGAGAGAGCATGAGAAGCTAGAGTCTCCACAGAGGGTGGTGGAGTACGAGGGAAAGCTGGAACAGGAGGTAGATCAATTTGAGAAGAGCATTTAGAAGTCTTAGAAGTAGAAGATAGTGATGCGCAATAAGATCTAAATCCTAATATATTTTTTTTTTCAAGTTCTCTTAGCAGTAGCTTCAAATTTTTGGAGATATAGAAATTTTCATAAGAACAATTGTGACGGTATCTACCAAGTTTGACCCTCCTTAGTCTCTCTGACTTAGATCACTCCTCATTCCAATATGGAGGGGAATTTGGATAATCTCGGTTAGGCTTACTTTCCATTTTAGGCCCAACTTTATGAATGGCATTATCTATTAGTTCAAAAAGATTTAAGTAGGCTTGAAGAGCCGAAAAGGGCGTATCATCAGGCTGTTTATTATTAAATTTTTCTTCTTTAAGGACATCAGGAAAGGAACTCCAACGGACTTTTTTAAAGGTAAAATTTAGGGGAAAGACTTCAAAGTATGAACAAGAAATCTCAAAGGTAATCGAGATGGGAAAGTGATCACTACCCATTTTATCCTTTTCGACTTTCCAAGAGCTCAACGGAGCTAGGTTTCTAGAAACTATAGTAAGATCTATTGCCGATTCAGCTTCATTAATTCGGGTAACACGTGTAGCCGAACCATCGTTTAAAATATTAAATGTAGAATCTTCAATAGTCTTAAACAGTTTATTACCATAGGGAGAGGAATGATCAAATACCTAGGATTGATAGTGGCAGTTGAAATCCTCTCCTACAATAATAGAGGGGAAATGACCCGCGAAAGAATCAAAGAAAGTTTCCCAGTTAATACTGTTATTTGGGGTTCTAGGATTTCTGTAGACATTAACTATGAGGAGGTCACCACAGCTAGATGGGATGGAGAGAGCTAACGTATCCAAATGCTCAGAAACTTCATAGACAGGGACTTGGGAGAAAGGAATATCTTTCCTTGTTGCGATCATCAGTCCACCGCCAACATTATTGGGGCGATCTTTCCGAACTATGTTGCATTTTTTAAGGAAGAAATTATTTTTGCACTGAAGCCAAGTTTCGTTAAATAATACAACATCATAGTTATGTAATATTCTTTCTAAGTTTGGAGATTCTTATTAGTTGGGAAACTAATCAATTGTTCGAGGCTAAACAGACCCTGCTACCAAAAGGACTAGGTTCCTGCGAGTACAGATGGGACAAAGATCGCGGTTGAGTAGAATTGAGGTTTTTGCAAGATGGGGAGGGTGTTGAGGAAAAGAGAGAGAACGAATGACTCTAGAGCACAGTGGATTTATTTATTGTACGATTGTTGCGTTGTTCCCCACGGCTTGAGTTTGTAAGGATGGGATCAGAGTTTAGATTTACATCACATAAGGAAGGGAAATTAGAGAAGTTGAAGTTTGGCTGGAGGAGCCTTGAGATAAATTTTGTTGGGATGGAGCTGCGCACATAAGATTTTTAATGCCACCAGGAGAAGTTCGTTCTCTATTGTATAAGAAGGCTTATTTTATAAGATTATTATGTAAGATTTGTTGTCAAACAATATTTTTTCAAAACTGCGTCTAATTATGAATAATTAAGAAATACACATTTTAATATCGACAGTTGGTGCACATTCAATAATTAGTACCTTTAAACTACAGTCAGAACTCTTGAATAAAAATGGCTTTTCAATTTTACAAGTCTTAAGCCTGTTCTCAAACCACCTGCTGTGATGAGAATTACATTCTAGTAACCACACTCGCGCTCGCGTTAAGTTAAAAAAATAAGATGACGCAGAAAATATATGAAGAATTAAGAGAAAGAAGTTTATTTAATTTTGACAATTCTATGAATTAAATATTACGAGGAATATTAAGAGAACAAATATTTTTGACACATCTACTAAAAACTGTGCTTAAATTTTGGGCTCCATGAAAAAAGTGGTTTTTGGTATTTTTTTAAATATTTCTAAAATCCTAGAAATTTATCAAGTGTTTAGTCGAAAAACGTCAATAAACAACTTGTTCATTCTTGTTGGCCTCTATTAAAAATTATGATTATAACTTATGGTTTCTCTGACACCAATTTTTTCTGAATTATGTATTTATGTTTTTGAAAATGATCTAAATTGTCGAATTTTGGCCTAATCGAAAGATTTCAATAGTAGAATTTGTAAATATATTTAATATAAATTATAGAGATCGATCGCTTAATCTGGTAGAAAAATAATTGTTGACATTTTGTGAATCATATAACTTTTTTCATTATTAATTAAACTTGAAATATTATTGGGATAATTTATAAGCCTTTTGTAAAATTTTATAAGTTTCAGACTCTGTGAGTGCCCAAACATAAAGACCCGTTAGAGATCGAAATTCCATTACACACTCGTGAATGATAATGTAATACATCAATCACTAAAAATCGTAGAAATGTAGTAATCAATATTTTTATTTAACATGATACACTATATATAGTGTATCAATATCATTATATATAATAATATTGATAGAATACTAATGAACTAATAGAACTTTAAATTACCATTTCAATCAACTGCGATAATTTCAGTCGCAGTCCCACAGTTAGCGTCTCAGTATTATTAATAACAGGGCGAATAAGCCTGTTGTAATTTGATAGCAGATCATCATAAAGCCTCTTAGCATCGGGATTCACTTCATACTTCCCACCTGAAAATTTTAATTTTCTTATAAGTCACCGCTGTAAAGTACCATTAAATTCATGCATTTACCATACATGCGTAAGAGAAAGCGAAAGATTTTGAACGAGCAGGGTAGTCGGTACATTAGTAGCCTAGGTAACACTTAAGGCTCTTAAAACAATTCGGCTTTTCGCCAGATCCATAATACGCCTAAAAAAATGCATTGTTTAAAGTAATATTTTTACCATATAATCTAAAGGATGCGGTCGCATTTGCGCCCGCATTTTCGGGCGCGTATTTGCGACCTCATTTTCGACCACCTTTGCGGCCGCATTTTCGACCACGTTTGCGACCAAGTCAAGGCAAATTTTCTAAGCGTTTTGTAATTTTTCGTATTGCGGCCACAGATGCGGTCTAAAATGTGGCCGTAAATTCTGTTTCTTATACGCGCCCAAAAAGCAGGGCGCAAACGCGACCGCGAATGCGGGCGTAACTGCGGTCGCAGATTTAAAGTAGGAATATATAATATAATATCCTCCTTTGTTCTGGTAAGAAAGTTATCTTTTTCTGAACTTATCATCAAAATTTATTGCAGTGTTTAAAATTTTAAAATAATAAATAATAATAAATTGAAAATACTAGCAATACTAGCAATAATAATAATAAAAATGTCGCATTGTAAGAAACTTTCTGGACCATCAGGAAGCAAGCGACTGAAAATATATAAAGTGATACATGGTAGCTCTAAGAAAGCATCCAGAGGCGGCTGTCGTCACCTCCAACATTCACGGCCGCTGTGTAAGCATAACAGTGGTAAAAGACGAACTGCAAACTACAGCATGCTCCTAATTTTGTACCTACAAGATCATCGCAAATGAGTTCATACATCGTATTAAATTAAATAATTATATCATTATCCCATCAGTCACTTGACTTAGTCCGTGGCTATGATGGAAAAGCGCGTTCTTCTTAACCCGAGAACAAGTTTGAAAAAAGAAATAAAAAAGCCGAATAATAAAAGCCGCTGTGTAAGCATAACAGTGGTAAAAGACGAACTGCATACTACAACATGCTCCTAATTTTGTACCTACATCATCATCGCAAATAGTTTCATACATCGTATTCATTTAACTAATTATATTCTTATCTCATCAGTCACTTGACTCAGTCCGTGGCTATGATGGAAAACCGGGTTCTTCTTAACCGATAGTCTGTCTTCCAAAAATATATAAATGTCTTACAGCTATCATAGCAGACAAGGTATATTCTCACTGCGACGAGAATGACATCCTTAAAGTAGAACAAAAAGGATGTTGTAAAAACTCGCGAGGCAGTAAAGATCTAGTCACCATAGACGCTGTTGCCATGACGCAAGCTCGTAAACATCAAAGAAACTTGCACATGGTATACATTGACTACAAGCCAGCGTTTCCTTCCGTACCACATGACTATT
>CAKNWT010204472.1:0-10848 GCA_932066315.1 Andricus coriarius | reverse complement strand
GGATTAATTTGTTTCTTTTTCCAGGATTCGTAACTATGCAAAAAATAGTTGTATAACAGAATTTTCGCTCATTATATAAAGCATCAGAAATGTATTGATTACCTGCGTTTATCAAACTATAAATATAGTTCAAAATTATTTCGTGAAACTTTAAACGTTGCAACATATTATTGTGTAAACGAAAGGATTTAAAATCCTTTTTTTATAAATTAATACTATAAAGACACTCCCTAAAATTGTAATTATTTAAAAAATATATAGTATAAAGAAAAAAATCCAATCATTTTCAAAAATTAATTATTAACTTCCTT
Organism: Andricus coriarius; assembly: GCA_932066315.1. Classification (NCBI taxonomy): domain Eukaryota; kingdom Metazoa; phylum Arthropoda; class Insecta; order Hymenoptera; family Cynipidae; genus Andricus; species Andricus coriarius. Next base: position 10,537 of record CAKNWT010204472.1, on the reverse strand, counting down.
ATCTAGTTTCGATTTTTAACCTATATTCTGCTGTTCAAAATATCCAAACTGAAAGTGAAGGAATATTTTAAATAATTGAATGTATTACATTGAAGGAAAAAGAATCAAAAAGTTTGAACGTCTCATTCATGGGATAATTTTATTTCGAGAGAAAACGATTTTGAAAAGTTGGCGCTTTGACGGTTTTGTACCGTGCTATTCGTGCGACATCTCAAATTTATAAAAAAAAGCAATTAAATTATACGTTTATTTTGGTGTAATTTTTATTTTCTGACGCAAGTTTTATTAATAATTAAATCGGATAATTGTACAAAACTGATATTTAGAAATAATTATTCATAGTAAAAAATATTTGCATGAATATATTAGGTTGAAAATAATTTTCTTGATAACTCATTATGAAATAAAAAAATCTCTGTATTAAAATATTAGTACTGACTCAGTACTTGACAGTACTAAGATTTATTAAAATAGAGATTTTGTTATTTCATAGAGTTATTAAAGAAATTAATTGTTAACATAATAGCTTCATGTAAATATTATTTACTTTGGCCAATTATTCTTAAATATAATGTTTTTACGATTCTTAGATTTAATTAATAGTAAAAATAGCTTTAGAGAACAGAAATCACACCAAAATGAACGAATAAATTCAATTGTTTTTTTTTATAAATTTGAAATACCGCGCAAATGTTGAAAGTTCTTAAACGATTAATAGCGAGATTAACAGTTTTTCGCATAATAATAGTAATTATTACACGTTTTTGATTATATACTACTGTCATGTTGCAGACAATATGTTCCTTGATAAAAATCAAAAACATCATTATAAAAGTGGCCCAAACAATAATGTTTTTTTTTTTTTTTTTTGCTTTTCAGGAAGGCGCCCCTACATATCGACTTCCCGCGGGCGCCTCAAGGTACCCAGTCCGCCACTGATCTCAAGTATGTCTTGATTAGTTTCAAGTTTGAGAAGCTTCTTTCTGCGGATGCCACTGTGACAGGAGTTGTTAAAAAAATACGCAACGCAATACATACGTTAGGAAAAGTGTCGCGCAAATAGTTTTTAACTAAAAAATCCAATGCTTCGATGGGCCTTGTGACATTTTCTGGCAAAGTATATTTCAAGTGTATTAACTCATCACAGAGATCTCTACCATTAATGTCACTTTCCTTACCATTCGTTAGTGTTTCTTCTAATTGTTTACAAAGTGGCATTAAAAGATTGCGTTCAGAAGTGTTTTTCAGATCATATAAAAAACTCCAGATTTTGTTGTAATCTTTTAGTTGTTGGAATCGTTCTTCAACAGATACACACACTTGATCGAGCAGTGTGTAAAAAAAGTTTATTTTAAATTTTCTTTCGGGATCTTCAAGTAGCTCATCTGGTGTTTCGTGATCAAATTGTTTTGCTCTTTTATGTCGCACTCGCTTCTCACTTTGGAACGTTGATTCTACTTCTAAATCTGCGGCTATTTCTTTCGCACATATCATAGCGCTTTCAAAAACCGTGTTTCGATAGTTCTGCAGATAAGTCCGACACGATTCTAGCAATTGATTAATTACCAGAAGATCTGCAGACTGATTTTGCATTGCTTTGCTGACAATATTCACTTGAAACAAGATGTCATACCAAACAATCATTCCTACCATGAATTTAAAATCATTTATTTCATTAGAAAGTGTAAGGGCTTCGTGGCGAACATCTGAATCGTAATCTCTATCATTAGAAAGATCAATTAATGCTGCATTGATATTTCTTAGCTCATACCTAAATGGCTTCAAGCTTTCAATTCTGCCTTCCCAACGAGTAGGACAGAGATTTTTTAAAGTCAAACATTCAACATATGTTATCAAAATTTCGCATCGCTGAGATGACCCAGAAAACAAAAGATAAACTCGCTGGATTACCCCAAATATAAAAATAGTTGCATTAGTTGATTTTGCTGCATCACAGATTACGAGATTAAGACTGTGATTTCCACACGGTAGGAAATTCGCTCTGGGATTTATTTCCAGAATTCTGGCTTGAACTCCGCTTTCTTTTCCTTTCATACTTGACCCATTGTCATATGCTTGACCGCGGCAATCTTTAATTTTTATATCATTTTCACGCAATACTTGAAGAATATGATCTGTTAAATTTAAACCAGTTGTTTTTCCGACAGATGTAAAACAAATAAAATGTTCTCTTATGAATTCTCTCATCACATACGTCTACATATCTGACAATAAGAGACAACTACTCTTTACGTGATTTGTCTCTTGTACAATCAGCAATCAGCGAATAGTATTTTGAAATTTTCAAATGATCTACAATGTATCTTTAAACCTTTTTCGCCAATAACATAAGAATTTCAGTTTGAATTGTTTTTCCACAATAGCAGTCACTTACTGCCTTCGAACTTACTCGACGTAAATGCTCTTTCATCACCAAATCATACTTTCGAAGTAATCCCACGAGGCCTAAAAAATTTCCATTTTGGGGTGTAAAAAAAGTGTCGGAAGAACTACGAAATGATACATTTCTGGTGGCTAGAAATTCAACTACACTAATTAACCTATGTAAGATATTATTCCAATGTTTCTGCTCACGAGCTAAAAGGTTTTGTTGTTCTTCGTCGATAGTTTTGTTTAATTTTAATCTTTGTTCGGTTTCAATCCAAATTTTATACGCAGAAATGTACTTTTGCGAGACTTCATGTTCTCTTATTCTGTTTGCTATATGCTTCCAATCATTTAAACAATTTTTAGCTATATTTTATTTCGCAGCTGAATCAAATAATTTACAACAAAAGCAAAATACTTTATCGGTAGAGTTTGAGTACACTAACCATCTTCGTAATTGAGTCTCACCATTCTGTAATATTTTGTTTGAAAATGTAGGATTGAAATGACGATTTTTTGAATCCTTAGGGAAGGATATATTTGGTATACTTGGTGGTCCATTCGTTACTAAATATTCCACAGATTTAGAAGATACATTTGGCCACTGCGCTGGATCAAGCGATATAATATTATTTTCGACAGCATAGCAATAATTTCCTACTTCTGGATCAATGTGTCCTGTGTGTCCATCAACTGTAGAATATACCTTTGAAGTTTCTTCTGATGTCGAATTTGTTACCGTATCACGAGCACCATCTAATACAAATAAATACCTCATGTAATTTATTGTTTATAGAAATAAAGAAACTATTATTTATTTAGGATGAAAGAAAGGAATTAATTAAAAATTAAATTAAATTATGTTTGTGTTTCGTAGCCAAAAGTTAATCATTATTTAATATAAAATTTTTAAAAGCAAATATTTTTGTCTTAATCATTCGAAGCATTTTCTTCATTGAATATAATTTAACAGAATACGAAAATGCAAAATTAAGAAACCAAGGAACATTTTTTTGGTAAAATCCATTATGAATACCATAGGACCCTAGAAATAATTGGGTTCCCATTGCGTAGAATTGGAAAACTAAAATAGGAATAATTGCACGAAAATTTTTTCAAGGGGTTTGGCTGCGATTTGTCACATAATTCGCACTAAATCTCAACAATTTATAGATCAAAAGAGTTTTTATATTGAACTCATGAAAGTTATTGATTTTTTAATTATTTTATAAACAATTTTTATGATTCGTTATCGACATCAGCTATTTATGATGTAATAAATAAAGTTTTTCCTACGAAATCGCCCAAAAATTACTCGGCAATGACACCTAGTTATCATATATTTAGTCAGTTAATAACAATTGATGCTTATTTACATAAACCCTATCAAGAAATAAACGGTTGGGCTATTTTCGACGCACTAGCTTGGTTCTTTCAACGTAATCAAATGTTATTAACTAATTTATAAAACTTTATTGATATTTCCATCACTTAAACTTTATTTTTTAACTTGATTAACTGTTAATAATTAATTTTTTTAATTTTTTCGAAACTTGGATAACGATTAACTATTGTTAAAAATAGTCAGAAAATGAATTTTTCAATTGATTTTATTTAAACAATCATGAATTGTTATTGATTAATAGCAAGAAATGGTTGATAATTTAATTGGCTTTTAATTCCTGGGTGAAAAGTGTAATTTCTTAGTTCCTATATACATTAGATAATACAAATGTGTTTAAAAAATTGTTCTTAAAAATAATAACTGTCGATTGTCATTGAAATATCCCTAAAGGTTTATAAATTAGTTAATAACATTTGATTACGTTGAAAGAACCAAGCTAGTGCGTCGAAAACAGACCAACAGTTAATTTGTTGATTAGGTTTATTTAAATAAGCATCAATTGTTATTAAATGACTAAATATATGATAACTAGGTGTCATTGCCGAGTAATTTTTGGTCCATTTCGTAGGAAAAACTGTATTTATTGCATCATAAATAGCTGATGTCGATAACGGACCATAAAAATTGTTAATAAAATAATTTAAAAAATCAATAACTTTCATGAGTTCAATATAAAAACTCTTTTTATCTATAAATTGTTGAGATTTAGTGCGAATCATATGACAAATCGCAGCCAATCCCCTTGAAACAGTTTTCGTGCAATTATTCCTAGTTCGGTTGGAGTTGAACAGAATCGAAATTAGAGTGCGGACAAAAATTGATTAGTTCACGCGCTACGGGAAAAAACGAGTTAAATCTTTAACTCGTTTTTGCCCGTAGCACGCGGGCTAATTCGTTCTTGCACTGAGAAATAATCAACCCGCTTTTGCTCCGACTCTTTTCTTAGTCCGCTTTTGCTATCAGGCCCTCAAATATGAAACGAAAAAAAAAAACGAAAAGATATATTACCGTTTTGTTTTTTGTGTGTAAACTTTTATCTGAACATTTTGGTACCTTTCGTTGTGTCCGAGAAAAATTTCTATTGTTCCAAAATAATTTTTTTCAATGCGAAGCAGCGCTTTACCAAGAACAAAACTCAGGAGATATGTATGAAATATTAACACCTATTTCTTTTAAAAAATAATCATTTTAAAAAGTGTGGTTTTTGAGAAAATCTAATTTCATGAATTTTAGAACAACAGCCACTATTTCGACATTTTTATACACTTTTTTAGCTCAACCCTGGCGGACCGGCCGAACGCAAAGATTACGCTGCAGCGTAATGGTAAAGTAATGGTAAAGTAATGTTAGAGTAATATGGCATTATAATTATTAAGAGAAGCAAAATAAATATGTAAACTGTTGCAATCATAATAATACGTTAAAATTTACGTTAAATGGTCATCTCGTAATTGCAACAGGTTTCTTTTTCAGCGTTAAAAAATAAAAAAATACTGTCGCTCTAACTGCAGTCTGCTAACAGAGGTTTCAATCGGCCTGCCAACGTGCAGGGGCTCGACTTCAATAACAGCCACTTTGTTTTTTTATTTTTTAACGCTGAAAAAGAAACCTGTTGCAATTACGAGATGACCATTTAACGTAAATTTTAACGTATTATTATGATTGCAACAGTTGACATATTTATTTTGCTTCTCTTAATAATTATAATGCCATATTACTCTAACATTACTTTACCATTACTTTACCATTACGCTGCAGCGTAATCTTTGCGTTCGGCCGGTCCGCCAGGGAATTGAAAGAGATTAAATTCCCATGTCAAATAAAAAAACAAAATCCTGAATATCAATGCTCGTTTGGAAAATACTTCATTATGAAATGACCTTCTGTCCATTTTTAAGAATTGGCAGGTAATGTTCTAATGATTGTATTAAATCCAAAATAAAGTTTCATGACATTGTGAAATACATGTTTCTTTATTTTTACCATAGCATAGAATGATATATCACATTAAAAAATCATTCTGACTCTCTAAGCTCGACTTTTCTGCCTGATAAATGAATTTTCTAAGCATTATGACTTTTTTAAATCAATGATAACAGTAAAATAGTATATGGAAATAATTTCACAATTACTCAAATAATATCTATTTCTACAAGTATACATATATGGATCAAAATAAAAGAGTTATCAATAACTAATTCTGTTATATTTATTTTAACAATATTTATATTTTTCACTTACCAGCGGTTAAAAGATATTTTTTAAACAATTTTGCACTTTTTTGTGAATCCTCTGCCACGCGAAGTTTTCTTTTGCGATTTTCTGAACCGGATGCCTCCTTTTTGGGCAGCATGTCGACAGAGAAGAATTTTTCGAGGAACCTTGTGTCTTCATTGAGGAGGAAAAGACAACTAACTGAGTAAGGTTGTACAGAACTTGCATAAATACCATTCGAAGTAGGGGTAGTGGAGGAAAATTCAGTAGAAGTAGCAATATAGAATAGGTAATATAATTGCATTTAACTTAAGTTTACATCTCTATAGAATCTCTCAAATTAGGGACCCCAGTTGGACTTTTAAAATCATCCTTCATAGAAATAAATCAAAATTACCATTACTCTTTCCAGAAAGACCACATATCTACTATATATAGGTAGTCACAGCTAGTGCTTTATGAAATATATTATGTTTGAGAAGTCTAAGATTTCTATATTAGTCTATAATGGCGAGAGTTGATTGAAAACATCTGCTTGGAAGAAAATAGAATGAAGACACGCCCCCAAGGACTGGGTTTGTGTAAATCGAAGGTAAGCTCTTCTCGGAAATGTATTCTCTCGTTAGACAAAGTTTTATAGTCAGGTCATTTTGGATAATTATTTCAGAAATGAATAGGCTTAATCCCAATTGCGGCGCCCCCCTGGACGCAGCGCCCTGGACTGCCGCCCCGGTCGCCCACCCCAAAGACCGGCACTGTTCTACAGAAATGTTAAAGTTTTTTTCCCTAATTCTCTTGAAATGTTTATAAAAAACCATGAATTGATCTGAATTTTTGCAAGTCTTTTATATTCTATGAACTCTTCTGAATTATTCTGAATCCTCTGATAATTTTTGAATTGTCTGAATTCTTTTGACTTCTGTGACATATTTTCAATTCTATGAGTTCTGTGAATTCTTCTGAAATCTGTGAATTCTTCGGAATTCTCTGAATTCTTCTAAGTTCTCTAAATTCTTCTGAATTCTCTAACTTGTTTCGAACTTTTATGAACTCTTTAAAGTGCTCTGAATTTGCTAAATTATCACGATATCACTGAATTTTTTTAAAATGTTTTTTAATTATCTTGAAATCATTAGAATACATCATGAGTTAGTTTGAACTCCTTCGTTTAAATACTTTTAATTATCTTGAAATCTTTAGAATAAACGTTGAATTACTTTAACTTTCTTGGAATATTTTGAATCCTGTAGAATTCAAACGAATTCTTCAGAATTAAAAATTTTTTTAATTCTCTTGAAATTTTTACAATACACCATGAATTGTTCTAAATTTCTCCAAGCCTTTTGTATTCTTTGGGACTCTCCTGAATTATTCTAAATTCTCTGATAAATTTTGAATTGTCTGAATTCTTTCCAATTCTCTGAAATATTAAAAATTCTATGAATTCTTTCGTATTGTCTTATTTTTTAAATTATCTCCATTATTTTGAAATTTTTTTAATTATTTCAACTGTTCTGAATTGTTTAATTCTTACGAGGCCACTGAATTCTTTAAATGATTTTTAATTATTTCCAAATTATGAGAACACATTTTAAGTTACTTTGAACCAGCCTCTGGTCACTTAATGCTTTACAAATTAAGGAAGATAGTCGCATGTGGCGACTCATAGCGGTGTTTCGGATCCCTAAGATAATAATAATAATATTTTTAAATTAACTTAAAAAGTAAATCATATTATAAGAAACCAAGAAATAATAAATAAAAATACATAAATGATTATTAAAATAATTATTTATGAATTTCTAATTATTTTTCTCTTGGTTTTAAATAAAATTGTGTTTTATAAAGAAATGACAGTAAAATGATAAGAGAATATTTTTAAGTTTAGAGTGGTATTTATTTTCAACTTTTAGCAACATATGCCCATCTATAAGAAAATGATGAGCTTTTGCTCAACGCGTTGATGGACAATCTAATGCATAACACGTCTTTTTGTCACTTGCAATCTGTCGGGATTTCATGGTTAAATTTTATATCAAATGAATTTGCTGAAATTTACCGACATAACTGTCAAATTCAAAAATTAAAACAAAGGATGTAGCGAGGGAAAACCGCAACGCCGTCTAGCGGTGTCTCAGAGCAGGATCAGAATATGATACTTCAAGTTTGGCTATCTAGTGACCAGAGGCTGCTTTGAACTCCTTCAGATTTTTTGAATTCTCTTAAAATCTTTAGAACACACGTAGAATTATTTAAACATCCAATGAGTATGTTGCATTCTGTAGAATTGCAACGAATTCCTAGAATCTACATGTACTCCTTTGACTTCTTCTGAAGCTTTTTTTTTAATAGAATATGCGTAGAATTATTTTCAATTCCTTCAAGTATTTTTAATTCTGTAGAATTTCAATTAATTCTTAGAATTCACTTGCACTTCTTTTTAATTCTTTTGCATTTTTTTTAACCTTTAAGAATCTTTACAATACAACGTTATTTATTTTGAATTTCTCCAATTCTTTTATAGAGCCTGAATTATCAAAATATTTAAAATCCTCTCAAGCCTTTTGAATTACCTGAAGTCACTTGAATTCTCTAAATTAAAAAAAAACTCTACATTCTTTTAAAATTCTCTGAATTCTCTCAATTCTCTGAAATCTTTTGAATTTATTTAATACCTCTAAATTCTTTCAAAATTCTCTGAATTCTTTCAATTCTCTGAAATCTTTTGAATTTATTTATTACCTCCAAACTCTTTGAATTCTCTGCGTTATTTTGAATTTTCCTACACTCTCTACACACTTCTGAATTTTTTTAATTCTTACGAGACCATTGAATTCTTGCAATGCTATTTTATTTTCTTAAAATCATCAGAATAGACTTAGAATCAGTTTGGACTCCTTTATAGCTTTCAAATTCTCTAAATCTTTCTCAATTCCTCTGAAACAATAGAATTATCTTCAGTTCTTCGATTTTCTTATTTCAACTGTAATTCAATAATAATTAGCCAATTGATGGTACCTCACTGCGTACACACATGTACGGAAAAATTCCAAGTTTTTTTTCCTGTGGTGCAATTTTAACTATGAACAAATCTCCAAAGAATAATTTAAAAAAAAAATCTTCACCAATAGGTTTTATTTAACTTTAAACAGTTTTCAGTAATTAACGAACCCAATAAAAAGCGTAGTCAAAACGTAGTCGACCAGGATTTTTGTGTCAGACGAAAATTCATGATTACATGCGTGCAAAATTAAAGACCAATTCAGTCCTAATTAGATGATTACTCATTGCAATGAGTCATTTATTCGTTTAACTTATGTTTCAGAAAATCATTTGGGCAGTCTTTCCTTCCAGAAATAAAACACGGAAGGCTTGATTTTGACGCCTGATTAGAATTATTGACACTGTTAACGAAGACCTCTCGATTTCTTAAAAAAGTGCATTACTTCCGATGACATGATGGAAATTGATGTTTTAAAAGTATTTTAAGTATTTTTTTCAAACAAGGAAGACAACAGATAATGCCAATTTTTAAGACAAACTCTTCCGTATTTTCATAAACTAGGCCAAATGCCATCGAAGTTTGAAATTATTTACATTTTTCATGATTTGCACAAAAATGATGCATTACTTCGGGTGGAATAATTTGAATGAATGTTTTAAAAGTCTTTTCAATAGTTTTTTGATTAGAGAAGACAATACAAAAGGTCATTTTGATGACAATTACCTATTTTTCAAAATAGGCAGAAAAGGTCTTCCTTGACGAAAAACTCTTATCCATTTTTTAAAAGATGCCAAAGTGAGCAAAGTTGGGAATTATTGAAACTTCTCCCCGCTTTCTAAAGAAAATGCATCAATTCCAGTCACATGATTGGAATTTATGTTTTACAAATTTTTTCTTTTGACCTTTTATTAAAAATAAGCCAATTGCCACCGAAGTTGCAAATTATTTACAATTCTCATAGCCTTACAGAAGAAATAATGTTTTGCCTCAAGTAACACGATTGTATTTGATGCTTTAAAACTGTTTTAGGTAGCTTTTCGAACAGTCAAGGCAATAGGCAGTCTTATTTTAACGAAAATTTCTTATTAATTTTTTTAAAAGAGGCTAAAGGTAGTTTTTCGATGAGGGAAGAAAACAAAAAAGGTCTTATTTTAACTGAAAACTCTTGCCTATTTTCAAAATTAGGCCAAATGCCAGGTTTCAATAATACCCAACTTTTCTGACTTTCGGCGTCTTTTAAAAAATGTATAAGAGTTTGACGTCAAACAAGACCTTTTCAGTGATTCGGCGAATATTCTAAAGGAAAATATATTTTCTAAGATTTATTATCTCGTCGCTCAGTTGCCGTGTGAAGTTGCACCATTGATATTTACAACCTCCTGCAAATTTAAATTTCCTTTTTTACGCACACACCCCCATCAGTGACACAAGTCCATCTAACGCGTTTTCAACTCCATTTTTTATGAGGAATTCAAAAATATAAAAATGTACCTTGAGTACTGGGACACCCTGTATATATACACAGG
>CAKNWT010204456.1:0-10890 GCA_932066315.1 Andricus coriarius | reverse complement strand
GGCAAGCATTTTTTGTGTTTGTGTATCGTCCTCATCCAAAAGAGCCTGTAATTCATGGTCCTCAACTTTTTTGGGCCGATTTTCACGCTTTTTGTCACTCCAGTCAAAATGACCGTCTTTGAACCGACGAAACCAGTATCTGCAAGTTGTTTCCGATAAAGCACTGTCACCATAGGCCTTCACAAGCATTCGATGATATTCGGCAGCCGATTTCTTCAAATTGAAGCAAAAAAGTAGAGCTTCCCGCAAATGCTCCTTTTCTGGCACAAAACTAGACATGATTACTCAAGGAAAAATTTATGTTGTTGTATAAAAAAACTGAATATGTGCACTGATTTATGTAGCCAGGTGTCGAACTCACACAAAAAAAAGCATGACGTTTCTATTGTAGCTAAATATGTTCACTACCGCCATCTCTGAGCAAACAGCGGATTTAAGCTTATACACCTGGTAAAATTAACAAAATGGCAGCGGTTTTTCTGAAAATATTAAAAGAAGTTTTTCTACAACACCCACAATTATATGTATTTTTTGCCGTTTTTTTCAAATTTTTATTTGCACAAGGAAGAAAACTTGTGAGTTTTATGCGGCCTTAATAACTTTTGTGATCAGGAGATTTTTTTGTTCATAAAATCGAGTTTTCTAATTTTTCTCCCAAATAAAGACAGATACGAGTAAATGTTAAGACGAAAGTTTTCACGTCTAAAAAGAGTTTTATGAAAATTGACTCTTGCTCTTTTGCGATATCCCAAGTGGAAATTTACAACTGGTTTGGTACCGCGCCAGTACCGCCGGTCGGATGTCGGTACTGGCGCGGTACTGGCATTAGTACAAAATATCACTCGGCTGGGAGTTGTCTGTCGGTACTGGGGCGGTACTGGAAATAGTATTATGCCTGTACCGGCATTTGGACTTAGTACTGCGGGGCAGTGCTGAACCAGTACTGCGCCAGCGCTCGGCAAAACTCCTTAATTCGGCTTCCAGCAAGCACTTGGACTCAGTACTGGGCCAGTACTAAACCAGTACTGCGCCAACACTAGGCAAAACTCCTAAGTCGTCTTCCAGCCAGCACTTGGATTCAGTATTGGGGCAGTACTGAACCAGTACCGCGCCAACGCTCGGCACGCGGTACAGCGCGGACGGAAAAGTCGGACTTATGCCGAATCTTACAAACGGCATAGCTGGCTGGAAGCCGACTTAGGAGTTTTGCCGAGTGTTGGCGCAGTACTGGTTTAGCACTGGCCTAGTACTGAGTCGAAGTGCTGGCAGGAATCCGAATTAAGGAGTTTTGCCGAGCGTTGGCATAGTACTGGTTCAGTACTGCCCCAGTACCGACAGACAACTCCCAGCCGAGTGACATTTTGTACTAATGCCAGTACTGCGCCAGTGCAGACATTGCACCTCATTTACAACTGGCACAGTACTATACCGTTCGTAAGATCCGGCATAAGTCCGACTTTTCCGCCTGGGATATTGCATCTTCTACGCAAAAGATTCAAAAATATATTTTTAGGAAAAAAAATTCTAACGCCAATAAATAAACAAGACAATCAAAAAGGGGTATTTTTTCTGAAAATCTTGTTTATTTTTTCTCTTCAAATTTTGAATACACGAAACAAACATTTGCTGGAAAACCTCACCTTTTCTATTCTTTTCAATATTTTTGAAATTAGGACTCACTAAGACTCCGCCCTGGGCTGCTAAAATCTAAATTCGTCCAAGAACATAAAATTTTTTTATTTTTAAATAGTCGTTATCAATTAATCTTAATTAATGTTTTTAGTTTTACGTGACCGACTTTCATTTAACAACTTCATTTTTCATTGTACTCGGCCAAGTTTTTGCATTGTGGATGTTTTAGGTAGGATTCTTCATATATAAAAAAGAAGGAAACAACATTTTAGATAAAATTACAGATTTATACTCCTTCAATTAGTCTTGTATGGTTACGGATTTACGGTTTTCACTTAAAATTAATTGTACGTTTGATTACGTATAACTTTTCTACTTTCTGCTCCCCACTTGTGACTTCATATTTCTATTTTTACAGTTTAGTTTTTTTTTGAATGCACAGCGCCGGTCGTTTCTAACTTTTTAAACGTCAGTGATAAAGGTTATGATACGTGGTTCATGTACTCGTGTTCAAACCTTTGAAAGTTCGTATAATTTTTAAATTTGCTATAAAATAATATAAAAGGTTAATGTGTATAGCGAATTAACGTTTAATTTTAGTTGAAATAAATAATATAAATAAAGGTTTACATTCACATCATAATAAAAACGTAATAGTTTTGTGTGTGATAATTGACTATCGTGGATTTCACTGAAGCTCCACGTTTCGTGACCCCATCCATTTGAAAAACAGGTTTTACGATTGTGTCTGTCGCACCGAAAAAACGATATTCTAATTTGAAGAATTTCCCACTAAGTTTAAGAATATTTGCAACTTAAATAGGCGCCAATATATTCTTAATGTACAATGGAGGCCCTCTGAACTTAAGAATATATATTCTTGTCTGTATGATAATAAGGTATAGTTAATCTTAGACTATAGTAAAATTTAAATATTTTTATTTCAAAAATATTTTTTTTAGTAAATAATACACTATAAATTATTATTTAACCCTATCTCTTTCTCTTAGCTGAGAATGTTAAAGTGAGAAAAGTTTGATGTCACACGTCAACCAATAATTAATGTAGCGAGGTCATGTCTCGGTGTGTCGAAAAATTCATAGGTGACAAATTTTTTTTTCAATTGAAAATTATAATGTACTAACAACATTTTGAAACATTTTGTTGATGTATATTAGGAGCCCTTCTTAAAATACGTAATACATTTTTCACGACCTTGTAACAAGCCCCCCCCCCCCCCCCCTCGCGTGATGCTTTTTCCATTGTTCTTAAGATGGAGAATGGTACTTTGATACACCCCCACCCACCCCTGAACGTATCACGTATTTTGTGAATGACCCGTAATTATTTGTATGCTATACGCCGGCATTTAACCTCACTATCTTACTTCTTCGTTGAAATGTGATGTCAGACCTTTCTCACTCTAACATTTTCTGTAAAGAGTAGGAGATAGATGAGCGCACGCGATTTATCCTTAGAGGTTGCATTTCTTCGAGCTTGTCACTTATTACACATTCGGAAGTATCGAGTTTGGTCTCATTATACTACTTCGTGCGTAAAACAATCGAAAAAAGGAAACTGATCGCAAAGCACGTGACACGAAACATTAAAATAATTGATTGAACAGAGCAAGGCGAATTTTCCTTTGCGCATTCCTTCATTCCCCACTCATATTCTCATTTTAGGAACATTTTCTCCCTTTGGTTAGAAGATACACTTGTAGTAAGAATTTCGCTTACTTCATTAGGAATATTACTAAGAATATGCCTGTAAGAATATGCCACTCTTAATATTAGGATATCGTCTTTTCGTTGACGTGATCTTTATATTGGATAACTTTTAAAATACTAATCGGATTGGATGGCGCTTTGACACACGTTCTCAGGGACCAAAAAGAAAACATTTTGACTAGCATTTCTGGTTTTATGGACCAAAAAAACGACTAAAAAATAAAAAATTCCGTTTGCGATCAAACTATGTAAGTTACGAAAAAAAAGAATGAACAAAAATTTGTCACTGAAGAAATATCTACAAAATTTTCATTGTTCATTATTGGATAGGGCGAGTATTTTTGGTTTTAATCATGAAAAATAAAATTAGAAATAACCAATTTTTATTCTGGGATAAACGACACAGGACGCAATTAACTGTTTCATCACAACATTTTTCACCAAGAGAAGATATACACATTTGTTACAGATTGTTTTTTATCAGATTCCTAGTTTTCATTTTAATCATGAAAAATATCATTGAAAAATAAAAACATTATTTTTTTGGATAAACGTAACAAGATAGAATAAACTTTTCATAACAAAATTATTTACCGAAGAAAGGTGTACACATTTGACCAGAACCGTTTTTTGCTAACGCGCGCAGTTTTCGGTCTGATCGTAAAAAAAACATTGAAAATTAAAAATATTAATTTATGGGGGAACGGCACAAGATAAAATGAAATGTTTAGTTACAAAATTGTTTGCCTGAATTAGATCTACAAATTTTCTGTTAACCATTTTCTTATAAGACCCGTAGTTTTCGTTTCAATCAAGAAAAATTCTATTAAAAATAACAAATTTAAATTTATGGAGAAATTACTCAATACAATAAAATGTTTGATTGCAAATTTTTTTGTCCAGGACAGATGTTCCGGCCTGAGGTACTAAAATTAATATAATATACAATTAATATAAGAGAGTTCAACAATATATAGAATATTATGCGTTTTTGACATAATTTAATCGAGTGTAAAGCGCAAGCCATGTGAGGAGACTGAATTCGTTAAAGCCGAAGGATAACAAAAGAGAATTCAGATTCACCAAATAACAGTTATTTATGATTTGCCGTTTAATAAAAACCTTTGGTTTAATTTTAAAAGATCTATGCACAAATATGGGAGAAGTACAATGACCTAGCGTGTTACGCGAGATCTGACAGAAGAGCGCCTCAGTCGCGCGTAGCGCGCGATGAGATTTTGCCCACACTGTGGGTAGATTTTCAAAATTAGGTTTAAATTCAATGCTTGTGCTACAAATAAGTAAGAAATACGTGGAAAACTTCTGAATGTGTCGTGTTACGCATGTGAGGCTACTCCCAGAAATATTCCCTACTTTTTGAAAGGGTTTGGTCCTGAAGGATTCATAAGATTTTAAATTCGACGCGAGCAAAGTAGGAAATCTGAACAATAGCGTTTCAAGTTGATCAAAGCCAAAGTTGGCTGGTGCTTCTAGCGCCCGCATCAAAGTTTTTCTTTAAATGCAATGTACACCCATTTTTTTATGGAACACGAGAATGGCGTTAAAAATAAAGCACATTTTAAAATATCACTTCCAGATTAAACTAAAAAGGGCAATTTTGACGACACCTTACGAAAACGCTAATAACTTCTTAAATAGAATCGACAATCTGGTCTGGTTCCATTTTGATGTACATACAGTCCAAGCTCCGAGAATGGCCGTTTTCGGGGCTGTAGGGGAGTATAATTCCAAGAAGCCATAAACCCCCACTCTAAGCGCGGTCACGCTCGACTGCGTGGATAAAAATTCAGCTGACCAACTCCGAAAAAGGCCGCGCGTCGGGTAGGTTAAAAATCTATCTCGAACATCGTTTTATGTACCTAGTCTACATTTTATGTGTACAAAAGTGATTCATGTTGGATTATTTCGTTATAAGCCCGAGCTTAAAGGTATGTAAAACATTAAAATCGATCATTAGCTATGGTATGTTCGATTCTTAGAATAAATGTAAACAAAGCGTCAAAATGACAAATATTTCACCTCACTTTTAACGCAACCTGTGAAATCTCGTGCAGTACATTCATAATTAATTACTGTGTCGTATTGCTTGTTTTTTTTTAAAACAAACAGAAACTCAAACATCGAATTGTCAATTATAACATAAATTTGATACATGTAAAACTTGAAGAAAAAAGAACAATGTAAAGCTTTTTTTACACTAGTAAAAATAGATATTTGTTCATTTGAAATATGGAAATTCACACTTTCCCACGTTTTGTACTGTGCAATAATACTGCGAACGGTTTTCTTATAGAAACGCATATTAAATGAGCTGAAATCAGACATCTAATATCTTTTGAACGCGATTTTATAATTTTTCATCGTTTTCTTCGGGTTTAGCGTTCCCTTTTAATGTTGAACATTTATCCAGAACATCTTTATCCAAGGCCTTTAAATATTTGATGAAACATAAAATAAACAATGATTAGTTAGCCCTATAGTACATAAAGTTGATTTTATATCAAAGCAAATTTTTTTTAAGTGGACTAGAAATAATTTTGAATAACGAGCAGTTTATCTGATGTTTAATTTCTTATATTTATAATAAAATGAACAATTTGTTTGACTGACAAATTCAAGGTTGGGCCCGAAAAAAACCTTCAGATTCGGCCGTTTCTCTCGTGGACATTCTCGGAGCGTCAGCTATGAAATACATCGATCCCGACCGACGCTAAAGTGGTGGGGGTAGCGCTCGAGTAGGAAATTCGAGAAGCGGACATTCTCGGGGCGGCCATTATCGGAGCTTGGACTGTATTTTGGAATTTTTATGATAAACTGTTTCCATTTAAATACTCAGAAATCATAAGCGCAGTGAGTTTTGAGGAAAAGAATGAATCGTGGAAATTAAGAACTGGAAAGTCGGAATTACGAATAGACTTAAGGGGTTCTAGGCTTAGACCTAGATTTCGAAGGTGCATCCACATTCAGAAATACTTTTTGTAGAAAAATAATTTATTTGGAATTTATTTATTAAACTAAATAAAAATTTAAAACTAGTATTTGGTAATCGATATGATAGATACATCTTACGCAACGATTAGTCTTTGCTCGTTATAGATTTGACTGTCCCTACTTGCGGTTCCAAATAATTTTGTTTGCTGGAACTATTTATGTTTTAGACCCGTCCCTAGGAAGATTCTCGATACATGGAAAACTTCATAGCCACGGTTCCTGTACATGGTCCTCCCTCCAACACCATGTCTGATATTGTGATTCTGGATAGATGGCAGAGTAGACGGTTTTCAAATTGATACTAAAAACTTCAAGATTGAAGATAAAAGATTATTGGATGAGCCGGATAAGAACGCAAATGTATTTATGTATGAACGAGTTTTACTCGGTCCTAGAACAAAAATAAGGATTAGCATTCTTTTTAACACAATCTTTCTCAAACTTAAACTAGTTAAGCTACTATGTATAACATGTGGTTGAATGGGGACGTTATTGGGATGATAAATAATTATTATCGAACCTGGAAGGAACATTTGATGTTTCTCGCTATGATGCTTACCATTGTCCAATGTCCACAGAACAATACTACGATTTTTTTACAAACTAGGCTGCCCAAGATTGTAAGTATTTTTAGGCATAAAGTACTATAGATAAGGAGAATTCTTTTCATCAGAAAAGGTCATGGGAAATTAGCTGAATGAACTCTTGCGATGAAAATGACACATGCGGCTGTGGTTGTCGATGTCAACAGCTGTTAGAACGTTTCTAGGCAGATGGTTCTGTACAGACTGTGCAAGTCGAAACGCAAATCAGTGTCGGAAGACAGTAATATCGTGCGGTCAACAACTTCTGAATTCGCTATGCAAATCCCAACTCTCAAAATCTTACAGAAAGGTACTAAATTTGTGAGAAACACAATACATTAACGGTGTAAGTAAACAGTATTTTAAGTTTGCGGTGAAATTCTAAACATAAAAATTTTCATATTCATCTAATGTAATATCACGACTCTAAAAACATATATTTTGATCTTTAATTTTAGAAGTCATATCTATTTTAGCTTTTCTCCTATTAGTTCCCAAAGAAAAACACCAATGAGAATCAAGAATCTTTTAAGAAATCAACTGACTTCTGAAATTGCAATGTTGCAATATTTTATTAAACATAAGAGATTGAATTTAAAAATTGAAATCCAAATATTCTAAGAACTATGAAACTTGCAAAATGACTACAGTTAACCAAAAATCCAAACAAAGCAAAATTAAAGGAAATTGTAAAATGAAATGCTGTGACACATTGCCTAATACCAACGTAGCTTAACATTGATCTCATTTCACAAGAAATTTGAAAAACAGGTTCAACTCTTCTTCTTGAACTACTGAAATCACTACAAATGAAAAAACAATCTGAGCTGGCATTCTTTGCTTGAAAAATGTCTACCTGATACCTCTGCAATGTCTGAATTTACTTTCAATGAAATAAAGAAATTGCTAATGTGAATAATCGCATTGCCAATCTCCATTGCCGTCTTCATTATCACAGACTTAGACGATGAAAATGCCGAAAACGTCGAGAATATAATACTGTACGTGTCACGGGGCAAGAGAAAACATACGGCATTAAGATAATAGAAAAGCTATTGCGTATGAAATCGAAGCTAACAGGGGACGCGTTGCCAGCTATCCATTGACAAATTCTGATTTCAACCTTGCACCATTATATTATTCGCAAAGTCAAGATTGTCAACTATAGGACAATAAACTTCTCATGATCGGATGTTCCGCAAATTATTCAATGGAAGTAAAGCTAATGATGCTTATATTGGCAATAACGGGGCTTTATGACATCTAAGAAAAATTCCTTTCAAACTTTCAATGACCGTCGGGTGACGCAGACCCCATAGTTCCATTTATATTTCCGAAACTCATATACACAGTTTATCTTTTCAGTTTCAATCAGGGATATCCACGGATGTTCAGCGATGTGCAGGGATGTTCCTGACTTTGCTCCTTGCTCTTTCCGTGGACATCCCTGGTTCAAATCCGTGATTAGTGAACAATATCTGGGCCGAATAATGGGTACGTATCTTCATTGCGAATTGTCAATTTGAGTGAAGAATCTCTAAACTCCACAGGGGCATTTTTAAATTTCGCGGTTTTAAAGCTGCATTCGGATCGGCCTATCGGTCAACTCCGTGCATCTTCGGATCAAGCTTATCATTTTAACTTCAAATGCATACCAGTGTTGAAAACATAGGTTATGTTAAGTAGTAATTACAAACAATAAGAGTGTTTAATTAATAACGAAGTAAGACATATGGAATGAGAAGGAAATGTAATTTTTTTTCTGTGCAACAAATTTATGGAATGGCTTCAGAGTGACAAATACTATGAAATTATGATGTTCAGCTTCCAGTGGGCGAAGACTTAATTGTTTCTAACTCTTATTTGCGGCATAAAAAGGTATGTCATAAATAGATAGGATAATATAAATTTTAAGTTTCCGCACGTGATATTTTATTGACTTTGTTCAAAACATGTCCTATCTATTTATGACATACCTTTTGATGCCGCAAATAAGAGTTAGAAACAATTAACTCTTTGCCCAACTGGAAGCCGAATATCATAATTCCATAGTATTTGCCGCTCTGCAGCCATTCCATAAAGTTGTTAGCATAGAGAAAAAATTACATTTCCTTCTCAGTCCACATGTCTTACTTCGTTATTAATTAAACACTTTTATTATTTGTAATTACTACTTAACATAGCCTATATTTTCAACACTGGTATCCATTTGAAGTTAAAATGATAAACTTGATCCGAAGATGCACGGAGTTGACCGATAGGCCGATCCGAATGCAACTTTAAAACCGCGAAATTTAAAAATGCCCCTGTGGAATGGCTTCTCCCCTGCTTTGGAAAAATTCGGGTAGCATTCAACTTAGCCGTGTATGTAAGCCCTACCGTGTCCACCCTGTATATGTACTTGGAAAGTTCGGGAATTCCATGAAATCAACGTTCTCCTTTCTGATTAGATATTTTGATTTGTATAAACCTAGTAGCCTAGTTAAGCTACTTAAGCCTTTTTATTAATAATTTAGCCGGTATCTATTGAAATAGTAACATAAAACGTGAGTTATAATATTAGTGCTATTACTAACAACTTCAAAGCATATATTGAAAGAGCAATCATATTGAACAGACAAAAACAGCGATTTAATTGATGACTAAAGAGGATATTCAAAAACAGTGTCTAGTAGTCCTGGCCCCCGAGAAAACCGTAATATTTGAACATTTTATCACAATATAGATCAACGACAAATCTATTTTTATTGCATAAAAAATAATTAAAAATCCAAAAATCCAATTTTACGGCCAAACTATGCAAGATGCGACTGACGTTTAAAATAGACTCTCCACCATACGACGAATCACTACGTAACTTGGACACTATTTCGTCTCACAAAACAAATTTCGTTTATGAAGGTGGCAGTTGGGTGTACAATCTAAACAATGAATAATACAAACAATAAAATAGCACTCAAAAAAGATCTACAAATTTGTTATGGGATATGCCCGATAAGTGGGCACATTCTCATAAAAACTTTGCTTATTTAATTTCTTTTTCATTTGGCGTGTGGGTTTTCAAAATTATTTACAAATTCATCATATATATGTTCCAAAAACGATTTACCAGGTGTATAAGCTTAAATCCGCTGTTTGCTCAGAAATGGCGGTAGTGAACATATTTAGCTACAATAGAAACGTCATGCTTTTTTGTGGGAGTTCGACACCTGGCTACGTAAATCAGTGCACATATTCAGTTTTTTTATACAACAACATAAATTTTTCCTTGAGTAATCATGTCTAGTTTTGTGCCAGAAAAGGAGCATTTGCGGGAAACTCTACTTTTTTGCTTCAATTTGAAGAAATCGGCTGCCGAATCACATCGAATGCTTGTGAAGGCCTATGGTGACAGTGCTCTATCGGCAAAAACTTGCAGAGACTGGTTTTGCCGGTTCAAAGGCGGTCATTTTGACTTGAGTGACAAAAAGCGTGAAAATCGGCCCAAAAAAGTTGAGGACCATGAATGACAGGCTCTTTTGGATGAGGACGATACACAAACACAAAAAATGCTTGCCGAACAGTTAGGTGTTACTCAACCGGCCATTTCCATGCGTTTAGATGCCATGGGAAAGATCCAAAAAATGGGAAAATGGGTACCCCATGAATTGAACGATAGGCAGATGGAGCGACGCCAAAACACATGTGAAGTCTTGCTTGCTAGGCACAAAAGAAAGTCGTTTCTGCATCGTGTGGTGACTGGAGACGAAAAGTGGATTTATTTTGAGAATCCGAAATGAAGAAAATCGTGGGTCGATCCCGGACAACCATCAACTTCTTTCTCAAGACCTAATCGCTTTGGACGCAAGACGATGCTGTGCGTTTGGTGGGATCAGCAGGGTGTCGTCTACTATGAGCTATTAAAACCTGATGAAACTGTCGATGCTCACCGC